>VMRN01000028.1:3113261-3226909 GCA_010277015.1 Poeciliopsis turrubarensis
TGAATGGCATATTTTGATAATTCGTTTTTGTCATTGGGAATCAGTAATGAAAAGAGTTTATTAGATTATTTATTATCAAATAAAATATATATATATAAAGTGACAAATAAAAAATAGACCGTTTTCCATTTTGTTACTCAATAAAAGATGAGTACGAGTTTTAATTTGGTCTAAAAATAATTTTTAAACTATAACAATGAAGAGAAAAGGAAAGGACAAATTTTAAACATTTCTAACTGTGCAACCATCAAAAGAGAACTTTCTCTTTTGCACTTAATCCCCCAAACAACCGTATCTAAAAATGGTTTTATCTAGCATATTTATTAACTACAAAACAACTTTTTTTAAAAAAAGTTGTTTAAAAATGTATTTGTTGTAAATTTGGCTTGTGAGCCTGTTGTTGAAAATATCACCCCTAACATAGCCGCTATAGAAAGAAACATCTCACTGTGAATATTGGGATGCATATTGGGAAATAGTTTCTCTTTAGTTTTTTTGTTTGATTCTTTTTAATTATGAGAGAAAATAAGTCAAAAGAAATAAAATTTGATTTTATGATTATCCATTTTTTTGACCTAGAAAACAGCTCATACTTCAATTATATTTTATAAGATGAAAATAAATAACCACTTATTGTTTGTTTTATGACACTGGTTTCTGTTGAAAACATCCAAAAATGAATTTAAATAAAAGCTCAACCTCAGACAATATTTCCACAATCTTCCTAAAGTAAGTCTTTGACTGATTACCGTTCATGTATTTTTACTGACGTTAATGTTTGCAGTTCATCTTTTTCTTTTTGTGACACTGAAACAAAGATGGTGAGATTTTGGTTGGTTTCTGTTGTTTTTCCCCTCCACTGATCATTCAGATGTATTTAAAGACTCCAAACTTTCTGCTAAAAACTCTTTAGGAATTCTTTGGTTTTTCAAGAGTCTTATCTTATGTTTGTCAAAATGTTATCTTTGGCATTTCACACTGGTTCAACTGACAAAAATGGAGGAAAATATCTTGGACACCTTTTTAAATTTTATTGTTAATTTAACTATAGACGTTTTATTGTTTATTATTAAATATTTAATATAGTTTTTCTTTTTTTCTTCCAACAGCCCAAACTTTTAGTTGTTTCTCATTAAAAGAAAAATAAATACAGAGTTCTTGAAAGTCTGATGATCAAATCTTCAAGTTGGACTTTAAAGGTACTAAACATTTGGCTACTTGGAAGCAAAATCCAAGGTGCAGAGTTTTGGATTTTGAGTTTTATTTTACGTACCCAAAAATGTCCATGTTGTATTCTCGGCACATTAAAGACTTTGGACCATTAGAGTTTCCTGCTGCTGCTGTGCACAAAGTCACTCTCTATGTGTCTAGGAAATGCAATCCAGAGGAAAAAATAAAGAAACCTGAAGGGATTCTAGTATTTAAAGCTGCAGATATGAACAGGCATCTCATGCAGTCGGGCGGTTAAGTGTTTCACTGCGAACAATCCAGCGCAGCACCCTTCATCATTGTGGGAATTGAGAGCAACAACAGGCAAAAGCAGCTGTAATTTAGTGTGGCAGCTTGATCAATCAGACCAAAGGACGACCCAGTGTGGGAGGGTGGGGTTGCATGGTGGCCCCTGCTGCATTTGGTCCTTTTCTGCCCTGAGTGGGATGAAAGGAGGTGGGGGTTTGGGCTGCAGTGGGGGGAAGGGACAGGAAGAAGAGAGAGGTCAAAGAGGGCAGGGGGAGAAGGAAAAGAAGTAGGAGGAGAGGTTCAGCCAAAAGGAGAGTTTTCTGCTCTGAGTCTGGTTAAAAAAGACACCAGACATAAAAGTTATCCCGATATTTGTTATGAAAACAAGACGTGGATTTGATTTTCATAGTTTTTCTTTGCAATGTGAAGTCATTTTTTAGCTAATTAGATAACATTCAAATCTGTTTAACATATAAAACTAAATAAAAACTCTGACCAGCATGAATTTATCTGATATTTGATCCAGTCATTCCCATTTGGTATCAGTGCTGTATTGTGAAAGAACTACGTTACTAATCTTATCACACTCACTCAGTTCAAGCTCAGCGCTTCTGTTTGCAGAGCTGATCACAGCTGTATAACAATTAAAGGCTGGAGTTGGTGAAGATATTGATCTGACGTGTCGCCGCTCCACCCACCAATTCCTACCAACTTACTTATTTTTATAGCTGTGAGAATTTTACTTCCAGGGCTTTGTGTCCTTTTTCCTTTCCTTCATGTTTGTCTGTTACATAAAATACATCAAATTTTGTGTTTGTAACATGATAAAATGTGTAAAAAGTTCAAGACATATGAATATTCAAATCATTGGTGTGGCTGGAACAATGAAAACTTTGGTTAAGTTATAGAGATTTGGGATTAGTTGCAGAAAAATTTGCATAAAAGATCGGTCCATTATAGAATAATCAGTAGCAATGAAGATGTAATATTTCTTCAGTAATCCACCTAACGGTTGGATGTGCCCCCTTTGCTTGAGATAACCTCAGAGAAACTGTTCTTACAGCCCGTCTGAGGACGGTCAGGAAACTCCTTACGTTCAGCTGTGAGATGCTTGATGTGTTTCTTTCATGTTCAGCTTTGACTCTTTCCATTTCTTAATTCCCAGCCACTTTTTGTGGAGTTTATTGGTATTTTTTGGGTAACTCTTGTGTTGCAGGTCTTGTTCTTTAATGTCTTTTGCAGATGTTTCTCACATTTTTCTCAAGCACCCTCTGACACATGGTGGGAGTCGTGCTGGATTCTGTGGTGCTGAACTGGCCAAGCCCTGTTGCACCAACGCATTCCAAAGCCATGACACCTCCACCTCCGTGCTTCTCTTGGAATGTCTGCTGTCCAAATATTTCACTTTACGACTCCTAAGAGCATTATTCCAGATCTCCTGGTCTTTGCTTTTGTTCTTGCCACTAACCTTAATCTGGTTTTTGTGTGTTTTGTAGAGAGCAATGCCTAATTTAGAAAATCTTGATTACATTTTAGGGTTTTAGCTGGATGGACAGCCAGAGCTGGAAATGATGACTGTCATTACAGTGGAATGGCTGATTTGAAATACTTCTCAGTTCTCTTTGCTAGATTCATAAGCTATTAATGTCTTCTTCCTAAAGGAGAAGTGAGCTCCTCAGACAGCTATTTTGGTCACATCAAGTTCATGATAAAAAATCCTTATTTGGCATTTTGAAAGATTTTAAACCCCAATTACTCTGGTGAACCACGACTGTAAAAGTAATGCATCAATTTCTTATGTTTATTATTAATTATTAAAGGTGAGCTGTTTTGCACCCTTGAATAGGTCGGGATATGTTTATGGGCAGAACAAAACATGTCCATTACATCTTTTTTTCACATAATGAGAATTTAATCTGCTCACTTCTGCCTATTTTGAGGTGTTCAAGGGCATTTTGTCACTTTAAATCCAAATAAGCTGCTGCTGGCCACGCACCCCAACTCAACATTTACACTCACATGTGAAAATGGCTGCAAACAGAGGAGCAATTATACAACTGTACATCTTTGAAAAGCAAAAGTGGAACCTCCTGCTCAACCAACAAGAACGCAGCAAGTGGTCTCTAAATTGTAAGTCAACAAAAAAAAAATACTTGTCTTTTCCAGCAACCATTGTACAGCCCATACATCAGTATAACCAGGTGACCAAACGTACTCGAGCTCTGCTTGGGTTGCTAGGTATCGGGCAGGATTTCAGCGACAGCTGATTTGTGATGTTACATTTGGAAGATTTTTTGAAATGGCTCATTTTCCAGACACCAAAAAACATTAAACTTGACACCAAAAAACGACAGGGCAATTTTTAAAGCATTTGGATTGTTTTTAGACCCAAATAGAATTTTGTATAATAATACTTTAAAAATAAAAGGTCTTTTTTCTTTTGAATGTTAGGTTATATCACAGGAATTTCCCAGTATTAGTATTATAATTGATATAAAACATTTATCTTCCTAAGTAAATATACACAGAGTGCTGGCAGGTGACCTCATTCTTTCACATTCTTGTATTTATTAGTCCCTCCTTTCAATTTACTTTCAATTTACTTAGAGGTAACGTTTCCATGTTACAGCCATGCAGCGAATGTGGAGCCCCTAAATCTCCAGCAGGAAAGTCTGGGAAGCTTTACGGTAAACTAAACCGCGCCTGCAGCTTGGACTTCGTCCAACTTGAAATGCATCAATTTCCTGGATATTATAAACAGTCGCTTTAAGCTGTGCCATTTATTAAGAGCGTACAATGTAAACCTATGTCAAACCAAAATCATGTTCCCAATCATCTTAACCGTTGAAGCTTTTCTGTGAAAAAAATGTGTTTATGGAGAAGACAAATGTTTTGCTTTAGGAACCAGAAGAGCGAACACAGCCGACTTTTACGGCAATTGATTATAATTTAGCTCTGTAATGTGAGGATTTGTTGGAGCTCAGTGATAAATGATGACAAATCTTCCCAATGAAGCTGCCATGAGCGCCATTCCACATAAGCTTTGTCCAAACACAGACTTTTGGCCACCGAGTGAGCAGCTGCAGCAGAGATTGTTGTGCTTCTGTCCCTGCCTCCTCCCGGCTTTCTGCGGCGTAAAACCCAGCAGTTAGCAGCCACACCGGGTCAAATGGGACGCACTCCATCACGACTAACTATAGCTGTTTGTTTGTGTGCGCTCATATGTTTGTGGATAGTGTCTGCAGCGGTCAAGGAGCTGTGGGCAGTTCCAGCGGGACTCCAGACAGTCGGTCACTGTTTGCTCTCAAGTCTCCAGCAGAGAGGAAAAGAGGGAGAAAAGGAAAAAAGAAATGGGTTAGGCCGGCAAGCGATCTCAAAGCAGAACACGATGAGATGCATGCCGCCAAAAAGGATTCTGATGGTTTGGACCGTGCTTTTACTGCACTGGAGTGTGACCACTATGTGAAGCATTTGAGCTGTCATGTGAAACCCAACACTGAACAACTATTTAAATGTTGAGCTGATGTGGAAAAACACAGTTTAGTTTGGTTAGGGAGATTTTCAGCTTACAGGACATGTTGGCTCACCAAGTTGGTCTAACCAGAATCTTAAGTGTTTCTGACAAACACTCTGAACGTTGATGATTCATAGATTCATAAGCAAAAGGTTTTATGACGATTGTAAAAAAGCAGCTACAGTTTCATATCCTCATGCTTTGTGTAGCTGCAGTTGCTCTTGTTTTAGGAAAAGAGTAAAGTCATTTCCAAAGAGCTCGAACATTAAGGTGGGTGTTCATGGGTTCACTACTGTAAACATGAAGTCATTCAGTGTGTGTTTATGTGCAAAATCTGTGGGTGTGGTACAAAGACATAATTTTGGGAGGTGTTTATACATTTTCAGTGTTATAAAACCTGTAGGTCTCCCTGCTTTACTATCAGATGTAAGATTTTGGGAAGCTTAACGCTTGCTTTGCACATTTTGGCGCTGATGTCTGGCAACTGTTCAAGTAAAACAGAAAAATATGAACATTAGGGATCATGGGTTATGCTGCCTTATAAGTTTTCACACTCCTTTTTTCCTTTTTTCTCATGTTAAAATACAAACTTAAATGCATTTTATTAAGATTTTATGTGATCAAACCAACACATGGTGTTAGATTTCTTTAGAAAAGCATCTTAACTGTGGTGTCCATTTCTGTTCAAACATTTTGACTTCAGAAGTCCCCTAGTTGGTAAATAGTCAAATTGTGCCAGGATAAGAAATTGGAAAAAGTATAACTTAACTCACCAAACCATGGATATTGACCTGGCTAACAGTCAGGATATTTTGAAGGTTTTCAGTTTCACATTATGTTGGATTGTCAACACAAGACTTATTGTAGACTGTTTTATTGTAGCTCACTAATCGGACACTTGTGGATGTAAAAACAGTTTTTGTTCGAGATGGATGTAAGATGTCAATGATATGAGGCTGTGAACGATGAGGTAGACATTATTTTGCATTTCCAAGTGGTTTGACAAAAGCATTTACTGTGTCTACAGTTACTATATCTTCAATTGGAAAACATGATTGGAATCTGAAGAATCTTAGCTTTCCAATGATGTACATAGAAGGGGAATTGCAAAGTAAACATGCAACATTGTTATGTCTTCTGGGCAGGACAGAGAAGAGCGCCATCAATTAGGCATTCCACAAATTTGACATATTTGATGAAAGCCACTGTATTTTTTCGCTTTTTGGACATTTCCAAAATCCCATAGTCCCCATGACGATAGCAGTAAAATGCTATGCTACATCCAGCTGTGGTTGAACTGGGAAATCCCAACTTTCCAATGGCAAAAATCAAGTAGAATGCCCTTCAAAGTCAAATTTCCCAATGGGAAACTTGGAGCAACTCCGACAAGAACCAGTTGTGACTCATATGGTGGAATTTGCGTTTCAATATGGCCACTCTTCACATGAACAGTAGCAAAATGTGGCTTTGATTTGAGATTTATGAGTGCGTCACCAACCTCACAACTGCAATTATAAAATGAACAAATTAAATGTTTGTTTGTTTGTTTATTGAAAGTAAAGTGTAAAATTGCAAATAATGTTTATGGGTGTTGAAATCCTAACTTCTTAATTAGAAAGCTGCTATGTATGACGTCAAATCCAGCTCCAAATTCCAACTTTCCAGGCAACTGGAACGCACCATTAGTCAGAGTTGATGGAAGGATGGGTGGAGCTATTGAGAGTGAAATCCTGGAAGAAAACCATTTCTGCAAAAATTCTCAAAGTTCACTTTGAAGAAGAGAGATTACCCTAACAATGCAGCCAGTCAGGTGCAGTGAGTCAAATGCAGAGTGCAGCTGGATGTCTGCTGCCCAAATCATTAGGGTACGCTTTATTTATTCAACAGTGTCAGAAAGATCACATGTGAAACTGCAGTACAGCAGAAATCTTCTGTCCTAACTGGCTTGCAGGCTTCACCTCATTAATGTGTTTAAATGGCCTGTAGTCCAGGCAGAAATCTAATTAAGAATCTGTGGTAAGCCTGGAAAATTGTTCACAGACGCTCACCATCAAATCTAAAGGAGATTGAGCTAATTTGTAAAGAACAGTCGACAAAATGTCACCATCTAGATGCTCAAAGCTGGTAGAAACATACCAGAGTAGCAACTGCAGTCGCTGAAAAAATGGTTTTGAATGCAAATTTACTAATTTGGTGCCTTTTTAAGGCATTTATTTAGACAGGATTTTATTTAAGGGTATCATAGTATGGTTTTTAAAATTCTTGGTGCATAAATCCATTTTGCAGAGCATGGCATTACTATTCCACATCTGTGTTAAGAACTCAGTTTAAGTGAAAATGTTGAGTGACTTCTCAATGTGTAACTAAATTAAAAACTTTTGGAGTTTCTAAAAAACTCAAAACGAACTAAGTAAGTTCTGCAGGCTAAAAACTCTTGCAATAAAGAGAAACCACATTGAAGCAGCAGTCACAGTAACTACATGGTGGAAAACAGAAATAGATCACACAGCTGAAGGGGTTGTTCTGTGCTATAACATGGTGGAAACCCACTGGGCTGCATGTGAACTGGGCTCCAGTTCAGAAGGTTAACTTGCAAAATGTGGATCCGTTCCACAGGATTAGATTGTATAGTTTGAGTTGTCTCTCACCTAGTTTCCTTGTGTTACTGTGAATGTGTCACGGGGAGGTGTGTGTGCGTGTGTGTGTATATGGCAAGCCAGAGGTATGTGTGGGACATGCTGCTGAGCGGTGGGGGAGGGGAGATCCCTGTAAGGAGTCAGCAGAGACGGCGAGCGAGAGAGAGGAATGTGGGCAGCTGGTTTGTGTCTGTCATTGCAACACAGAGAGTCTACAGTACTGAACTACATACACACACACCGTGATGAAAGAGCGATTTATTTGGACCTGCAGAGTGTGTGTTCGGGCCAGTAGGGCAGGCTCCAGGAAGCTCGGAGGCTGATATCTCAACTACTTCGGAAAGAAGTCCAAATTGCCCAGTTGCTAAGACCAGTACGTTACATTACAAAAATGTTGCACCTGGAAAAGGAGACACAAACCAATTAAATATGGTCAAAGTTAGGAGGACCGAGGAACAGATGAACTTTGGTGATGCAAGTCAGCTTGTGTCCAATTGTTCTTATTGGACTTTAAAAACGTGAAGACTTTGGTTTCCCAAAAAAATCTAGCTAATCTGTGTTTTTGTGTTAAAAACAAATTCTGACAGAAAATCCTGGGAATAACCATCAACAAAGCAAACACTGCGCTAGTCTTTCTGTAGGGTATGTATGCATAATCAAATGCCATTATCTTTTTATTGTTTTCTAAAGATCAGTGATGTTTTATTGTATATTAATCTCAACTTGTCTTTGCTATAACTGTTACTGGTATATATATATTAAATAAAATAAACAATGCTCAGCCTGACGGGACAGGAAGTAAAGCCTGATGGCCCGCCAGGCTTATAATACAATGGTCAACCTAAAGCTGCATTATGTTAAAATTATAACCTTGATTGGAATTATTATTGAAATCTTAAAGTAATTTAAAAACACTGTGCAATGTTTTTATGTCTTGCGGGCGGGACGGGAGAAGAACACTTCCAATTAGGCTTTCCACAAATCTAATATCTACAACTCTTTAAGAAAATTATGTAATCTGACTCACAACAACAACAATCCTTTATTGGATTAATGCAGTATTTTTAATTTAATACATCAAAACATTTGATCATTTAAATGTAATGGTTAAAGAACGGGACACAAAATGTTTTGTTTATAGGCACAAAATGGAAGGAAGTTTGATTTGAAACCCAAATAAACACGAGTGAACTGACAAAAACAGCCATAAACAACCATTATGTCATTTTGGTTGCTAGCCACTTTACCGCCTAACCACTTCGTACTTTTGCAATTTTGGTTGCTTTGCCCATACTCTCTGTATCGGCTTTGATAGCTCGTGATTTAGATCTTTTTCCACTGTAATCCACTGTAAGAAAATATAAAATATGGTTAATTGACTCCAATAAATAATGTACATCAGCATAAAGTCAAATAAAGTGTTGGTTTGATTCAGATTTTAAATGTTTTGTAATTTAAACATAATATTTTATGTTTTGTTGTTCTTGTATATGTAAATTTTGCCTTCATCAAATCACATATCTACCAGGGAAATAAGTTTAATGTCAGTTGGTAAATTATGGTTTGTTTTAAGGTACAAAATGAATGAAGATTGAGGATAAAAATACGAGATTACAACATTTAGGGCAGTTAAATTCTGGCAGCAGCCATAACATTGTTTTAATCCATGCAAAATGAAACTTTTATTGGTTGGAACATTTATGGTTTGCCAGATAATGATCTGTGGACGTTAGCTAAAGTCATGCATCATTCCCTGATGGTTCTAGTTATCTGGATGGATGAAAAAGAAATACTGCAGCTATTTTTTTAAATAAAATTAGCTTGCTAGCAGACCATTGAAACCCATTTAAGATTTATACTTTTTGGTATTTGTTTCAACGCAAGCCCTGCTTTTACATATAAAGTGAGATAAATATCAGCAGGATAAAGGATTAGGATACATTTCCAACAAAATTTCCCTTTTGACCAAACTGATAGTGCATTAAAGTGTGCAGGACATTATTATGAAAAGAGTAATGGGAAATAAACCCCTAAGCTTATTGTTTCCTGCTCTTTTAAACAATAGTGTCCATTTGCAAGCTGAATGATTTTATCTGATACTCACCGTCATTCTGTTCTCTGATCTTTGACCAACTGTCCATGTTAATAAGATACTCAAGTACTGCTGGCCATTTCTGCCACAGATGTTACACTTTTAACAGCTGCTTATAATTTCACATTATTATGTACAGCTGCTCTCATTAGGATGTCCTGAAAGCTTCCAGTTGGCAGCAAACAGCCTGTAAGGCTCTACACTCTCCAGATTTCATTCTGTGTAAAGTGAAAATGATGTATTCATTTGTAAATATGTTCCTTTTTCACACCACAGGTTTCTTGTTTGAACAGGGCTTTTGACTCAAACATGGGAAATAAATCCCGTGCTATTGTCAGCAGCCATGTATTTACTTTACAGCGTACACAAAAGAGCTGAGGCCTTGTCCAGTAACTCACCGCCTCCCTGGGGAAATATCCTTTCAAAAAATGACTGTGAAACCGGATGGCATTACCTTCAGGCTGCCATCTGAAAAACTCTGTTTAATTATGAAGACATCCAGGACATTTGGGCCAATTTTCTTTATTCGTGACATGACTATTAAAACCAAGCTGACACAACAAGAGGATTTCAGATGTCTGCTTCAGCAAAAAAAAAATTTGTAGGTTTTTATACTTCCATTTGTGTCTCAACTGCTTCTGAAAACAGCCCAAGTTTTGAGCCACAATTAGGGCACTTAGCCATCACTGAGCAACCCCAGCAGAGTTCAGCCAGTTACCTAGCAACCCAAGCAGAATTCCAGCACATTTGGTCAGCTTGGGTTTTACTGCTCTATGCAGAATATTTGGCTTCTGGAGAAGACAAATATTTTGTTGAGTTACCATCCAGAAACTACAAGCTGAACTCTGGTTGGTTGTACAGGAGGCTCTACTTCTGCTTTTCAATTGTACGGTTGTATAATTGCACATCTGTTTGAAGATATTTTCACAGAATGTGAACATTGAATTGGGGGGCGTGGCTAGCAGCAGCTTATTTGGATTTAAAGTGACAAGATGCCCTAAAACATCTCATTCTGAAAGGAACTGACTAAAATCTCTATCTAAGAATGATTTTGAACAAAACAATGTAATGAAAATATTTTGTGTAGCACACAGACCAATCCTAACATGATCTAGGAAGAAAAACAGGTGACAGTGGTGTGTTTGCTCTGTTGCTTTACAGCCAGAAGGTCTTGGGTTTCAATCCTGTCCTGAGGTTTTCCTTTGTTTAGGTTTACATTTAGCAAAACTGATTTTTCTTTTTGTTGTTGTTGCTGCCCAACTGAACGCTGGTAAACTTTAGCACCTTGAACGAGCTCCGCTTAGGAATTTTTACAACACTACCTCCAACATTTGCTGAGACACATTCTTTAAAGCACAAATGCCAACTTCATGGCAACACTGTGGAGAAGTAAAGACATCTGTAAAATGAGAACTAGTTTACCTTTAAGGCACGAAAATGTACACAGTATCCATCTTGTGGATGTTGGGCATCAAGCTAAAACACTTTTTGTCTCCTTATGTGGTGAAACATCATGTTGTGTTGAAACACATTCATCAGACAGAGGTGATGATTCAGTTAACTTGCTTTAGAGGTTGGGAGTAGTTACTGATCCTCAGCACAGAGCTCTGATATTGATACTGTGTACCAGATGGCAGGGATGTAAACAGTTTGTGCTCTGGGTGGCGTAGATCACTTCAGACCTGCCACACTGACGACAACATGTGTGGCAGGAAGCCGACGACTATCTGCCTTCTGTTGGTGGACTGAGCTGTAAAACCAGGGAGACAGTTTGTTGTTTTCAAAAGCATGCAACACCAACCTTTTCATAATTGTCCTATACAAATATATTAGTGCAGTTATAAGTAGAAGAAAAGGAATGAATGTCTGACAGAAAACTCTGACATTTTTTTAGATTGATCTCAGATGTTTTCTAGAAAGAAACTGGAAAATTTTGAGCTTGAAAATGTGCTAGGAAAACCAAAAATTTTGAAATTATTTAAAAGGAAAAAAATTAAGGAAAATCTAGAATTTTTTTTGTTTAAAAATTTTCAACTTTAGAAAATTTTCTGAATTTCAAAACTTTAAAATTTTTGACTTTTGAAACTTTTTCTGGAATATTTTTGAGAATAATTTAAAAAAGTGAATTTTTTTTCCAGCAATTTTTTTACTTTTAAAATTCAGAAATGTCCAAGTTTTTTCTTGAAAATTTATGATCAATCTCACAATTTCAGTTATTTGGTTGGGCGCAAATCTTTGTTCCAAACTTAAACTTTTGAAGCTTAGAAATTGTCTTGATTTCTCTAGAAACATTTCTGATTAAAGTAAAATTTCTGAGTTTGTTTTTATGGTAAATCTTTGACTTTTTAAGCTCAGAAATTTCAAAATCTTTTTATGTCAAAATTTTTAGATTAATCCCCCCTTTTTTGTCGAACATGTCTCTAATAAGCCACTGTACAAGCAACATTGTGTTTCAGCAGAATTTTATGTGATCAAGCAATCTCAAGTGGAACATCTGGGAAGTGGAAGAAAATGTTTTTTTATGTTATTTTAATAAATAAATTAATAAAATAACATCATTTAATATTTAATACAAACCTTTGCTGCAATAAGAGCTCCATCCTTGGAGTATGTTTCTACCAACTTTGCTCATTTAGAGTTTGGACGTTTGTGCTCATTTTATTTCGCACAACAGGCAAACTTCAGTCAGCCACAGATATTTAATTAAATTAGAGCGAGACTTTAACTAGACCTTTGAAACCATCTGTCTGTTTCAACGTCTTAAATGTTCTCTTCCAGGATTACCCAGCATTTAGTTTTATCTATCTTCCCATAAACTCTTCCCCGCAGCATAAAATCTTCACCACCATGTTTTATTGTTGAGGCTGCATTTTCATTTAGTGTTAATTTTCTGCCAAAAAAGTTGCCTTTTGGTGTCATCCGATCACCACACCCTTTTCCACATTTGTTGTGTCCGCATCATGGCTTGGGGCAAACTGCAAACAGGGTTCTTATGTCTTTATTTCAATAATGGCTTCCTTGGTACTTTTCCAAAAAAAAAAGCCCAGTTGTCATGGCAACCAATTCTCTCACCTGAGCTATCAATCTCTTCAGGCCGTCTAAAGTTTCCATGGGCCTCTTGGCTGCTTCTCTAATTGATGCTTTTCTTGTCCAACCTGCTAGTTTAGGTGGACGAACTTGTTTTGATAGCAGTTTTCTTCCAGTAGGGCCCTGAATTTATTGGGCCCGTCGCGGTAAATCAATTAATGCATAATAAATTTCCATTTGTATGGTTGCTTGTCTCTTTCTACCAAAAACTGGATGACAAAAAGCTTCAGCCTGAAGTTTTGGTCTCATTTCTCCCCTTTTTCAAAGATAATTTTTGTTTACAAAAGCAGCGTTTCCATTGGCCACACAGTGTAAATGCAAAATTTAACATTTTGAGAACAAATTTTGAAACAACTCTCATTTTTTGATAAGTTTTGGTGCAACAATGAGAGGTTTTTTGCTATATTGAAGCAACGTTTATGTACTTTGGACATTTAAAATGCCTTTCAGTTCTCGTGTTAAATGTTTATTAGAAATTAACATTTATTTAACTTTATTTTATTCATTTACATGTAATGTCCCACATATTAAAAAATAAACTTGAAACGAATAAAGGAGCATTTCTGTCATGTACTCACATGGACAAAACATTTATCTATGTAATTTATGATATGAACAAACTTTCTTTTGAAATCTGTGGATATTTTCTTAGTTTTGCTCTCATTTAAGATGAGCCGATGGTTCCCACACCATCTGACCGCAGTCATCCGAGTATATTTTACAGTGTTTATGTTAACGAACCGGTGCAGATCATCAGTGATGTGCATACTAAAGTTGAAGCTCTGCAGGGATCTGGTGTCCCCTGCAGCTCCCTGTTGTCTAACCTCCTGTCTTTGGTCTTGCTGATGTTACTGTGGGGGGAATGGTTCCCATTCAGCATAGTTATATTTACTCAATTACATTCATTTGAGTAACTTTTACTCAAATGAATAAAACTTACTTTTACTTACGCTTTACTTTTTACTTTTGCTTGAGTAATTTTATTATGAAGTATTTCTACTCTTATTTCTGGATTTTCTACCCATGAAAAGCAAACTTTGTTAAATAAAAAACTGACCAGACACAGACACACACCTGCATTTGTGTTGAAGTTTAATGAGTTTTTTATTCAAAGAAACTCATTTGGAAAACAAATATTTTGCCTGATTTTGTTATTTTTTGTAAGTTATGTGAATTAGTCATTTTTGTCCTTATAACGCCCAAATCTCTACTTAACTTTATATTTTGATCCATTTGATGAAGTAATTTTTTAATATTAAAACAGTGATCATTGATCAGTTACTCAGTACTTTTCACCAAATATTTCTGTACTCTTACATGAGTGATTTCCTGAGTATACTTTTAGGGAACTCGATCCACCTCTTCACTTTGAGTTCAAACCTCTTCTGTCTGTCGGTGAGAAGTAGATCCTTATTTTTTCCTGTTTTGGTCAGGAAGTGAACAGCCCAGATCAAGAGAGAGGTGCCAACAGGATTGTTGGCTGTTGTGACTTCCTGCAAATCTACAGATCTGTCAGCAGAAACAGCCGAAGAGTCTTATGCTGAACTGGTTTGTCTGGTTTAAGCAGCAGAATGGAAATGTGTCTTCCCTGAGGCAGGGAAGGAGAAACTCTCACAGCAGCAGCAGCAGAAGCGGCAGCAGCGTGTTAGCATAAAAGCTGCCTGAGCATGCAACTTCTCCTAACAACTGATACTATCTCAGGTCATTTTTCTGCTTGTGGAGGAATGCAAATCCCAAGCAGAAGAAAGGCTGAACTCTCAAAGGAGGTGAAGGACTATTAGATTTCAGGTGATGAGACATTTCTGCCTCCTGTAGGAGAGATTGTGTTATGCTAATATTCCTATAAGAGAGCTCCTATAGCGGTTTTAAATAAACCTATATGTTTTAAATAAACACACCAAAAGAAAGTTTTAGAGCTGCCACTATACACTCTAAAAATAAATATTTTCTATTGAAATAAATCACTTAAAATCAGACGATGGCTTAAAATAATGTAATTATAGTTTATTTTGGGAAAATTTCAGTATTACATGATGAGCATTATTTAACTGGAGTTTGGTGTTTTTTTTTATTAGTTAGTTAGTTAGTTAATGTCTGGAAAATTAGCAGTACGGAATGTAACGTAACAAATCAGAAGGGACTGTGCCTAAGAGTGATGTAAGTGATTCAATATGAGAAAATAAAAGCAAATAAATAAATAAATAAAAAGCAAACTCATGCAAATATAATCTATGAATAATCTACAAATGAGTGCAGAGAAAATTAAGATTTAAGTTACTCAGTTACCGTTGTATGTAATATACAATGGCTGCTGGAAAAGGCAAGATTTTTTTTGTTGACTTACCATCATTGGATGCATTCTTGTTGGTTGAGAAGGAGGCTCCAATTCTGCTTTTCAAAGATGTACGACTGTATAGTTGCACATCTGTTTGTAGAAATTTTCATGTGCGAGAGTAAATGAATGTTAAAATTGTTATCTAAGAGTGATTTTGCTGGGGCGCTTTTGAGTATTTTTCTGCTGCATAACGTGCGTTTACATTTAATCCTCCATTTTCTGCCTCAAAACCCTTAGAGTTTGAAGCCCTTTTCCAAACTGATTGATGCGTCTGACTTTGTTTCTCATCTGCTCTTAAATATTTTGAAATCAAATAAAAGAGAGAAAGGAAGTAAAGGAACAAAAACATCTAATTCCCTTTTTTCCATCCTTGATTCTGACTTAGCTGAGATTTCATATTTTTCAGAGTTTTTAAGGCAGCGTTTGATCCCTGTTTGCAAATTGCTGCACCGGTTTTACTGGTTACATTCTAACAGTGTAGATGCAGGAGAATGTGATGTGCCAGTGCATGTGGTTAAACAATGGCAAGAATGATGACCGCATGAGATTACATCAAAGGAAAGCAATGTGAAATATCCCAAAAAAATGGACTTGGCGTTCTCTTTGTTAATCAGCTAGAAGGAAAATTCTGAAAACAAAAAGATGTGGCTGCAGAGGAGGTTTAAAGTGAGTTAAATGGTGGGGCAAATCCGTTATTTTCCCCAGTATACACAATGTCCTGGTGTTTTACTTACCCTCCCCCACAGAGCACACAAAAGTCTTTGAGGTGACGTGCTAATTGATGCAAAGTAATGGAAGAGGAGAACTCACAATGGCTGCCCCACTAAGCTTTACATAAACTTATTTCTCTGTTACGGCAACAAAACATATGAAAAAGTATGTTCTCTTTTTCTTTTTTGGTAATATTTAGTGTAATCAAACCGAGGAAATCCAGGGAAAAGTTTGAAGAACAGGAGGAGGAGGGGAAGTTGGAGATGAAGAAGGGGTTGACCTCCTGTGGGTCTGGGGTCCCCACACCCAGCTGTGGTCGTCACCTCACACTGCAGGATACACACTCACACACACGCACACACACACTCACCACAGCGATCGCTGCTCTGTGGGAGTTTGACCTGAGCCAGATGGCCACCACTCTCCACCTTTTATGACTCTCCTTTTTCCTGTCATGTTATCTCACTAAACTAAAATATGTCACACCTCAAAAAAAAAAAAAGAACCAAAGATTCAGAATACACTTTTCTGGATCCATTTCAAGACACCGCTAGTCTTTCATTGCAGTGTGAAGGAGGTGAACAACACTAAATCAATTATCTATCAGTTAACATGCTGCTTTTATGGATGGCTGTGATTAACAGAGAGTAAATAAATCAAACATGTCAACTCTAGCAGCCAGGAGCAATGTGGTGACTGACAGGGTTTTTTGCAATTTGCCTAAGTTATATTGAGCTGGTCACTATTTTAACTCGTTTGAACAAAAATAGGAGAAAAGAACAGATTACAGTCATCTTCATTCTTCATCGTTTTGTCTCATCAGAGGTGGGTAGAGTAGCCAAAATTTATACTCAAGTAAGAAAAGCAATAAAAAAATGTTAAAAGTAGGGTTTAAAAAATTTTTCAAGTAAAAAAAATGTATTTGGTAAAGATGGATATTCAAGTACTGAGTGACTCATAAAATCTGATTTAATATTTTAAAATGTTGCTATCAGGCAGCCAATATGTAAAGTTGTAAAATAATGTAAATGTATAATAATTCTGGCATTTAGAAGATTACATTTAAAAAAAATACTACAAATAAGAATATGACAACGTATTATAGCTGTTATTGATGGAAAATAACGAGAACTAAATTTCCACCCAAAAATATCTGAAATTTTCTACAAAAAAAATTTCAGAGATTTTTTTTTAGAAACTCAAAATGTCTGAGTTTTTTCTAACAAATTTTGAACATTTCAAACTCAGACATTTATACATTTTGAGATTAATCTCAAAATTTCTGAATTGTTCCCATGAATATGTACTCTTCCTTTTTGTCTATTTACTCTGGCCCTTATACGCCATCATACAAGAAACAGTTTTCAAATAATATTTTTCATTACTATATAAATGCATTAGTGTTTGCAGTAAGTAATGTTAGTCTTACTGACCTCCTAATTCTAGCAGATAGAAAATGACATTAGAACAAAAAAGCTGGTGCAACAACACGATGTCTGACTTTACCATAAACTGTGGGTTTGTGTCTGTGTCTTATACTTTTGTAGATAAGTTATTTTTGTTCTTTCTTCATTAAAGTTACTTCTGTCTAGAAATGTTGCTCAAGTAAAAGTAAAAAGTACGGTGCAGTAAAAGTACTTCTGAAAGTCATTGTGTTTCTAAAACTAATTTCAAGGAAATATAACTCTTTCCTACCTGGAGCTCAGCTTGGGTTGCTAGGTGACGAGCTGGGGTCAGCTTGGGTTGCTAGGTGACGAGCTGGGCTCAGCTTGGGTTGCTTGGTGACGAGCTGGGGTCAGCTTGGGTTGCTAGGTGACGAGCTGGGGTCAGCTTGGGTTGCTAGGTGACAGCCAAGTGCCCAGATTGTGATTCAAAATTCTGAAGGTTTTTAAACTGCTTATTTTTCAAATACTAAGTATAAACTTGTTGCCAAAAATGACTGGGTGTTTTTTTTAAGTGCTTAGACAGTTTTTAAAAACAGTAAAAACTCAAAAGATAGTACAAAAACATGCACAAACTTAAATTTCGCATGAAATATCCCTGAAACAAACAAGGGCTATTTTGTTTAAGAGAGTCAGCATGACTCCATAGCCCAGTCACAAATTAGCATCTATGTCCCATAAAAATCCTCTTAACAGTAAAAGTTTGATCTCCTCTCTGTTGTTTTCTGCATAGTAGTTTAACTTCATGCAACTTCTTAGTTTTACTATTATGAAGCCAACCAATCTGAACAGGAGCAAAAAAAATGCAAATGCAAAATTCTAATCTATATTGTTAGAAATTTCAGGTATTTTTAATTACATCTAGCTGACGTCTGTGTATAATCCCTTAGATTATAGTTGCTGATTTTTAAGATCATTTATTTGTGACAGTCAAGATTAGCAGAATCTGATTCTAAATAGTCAAGCGATATTTATTAAACAGTCAAGTGACATTTATTAAGTCACTTAAGTAAATTAGTCAGGTTTTTTAAAATCATAAGTGACAATTATTGATGCAGCTTTCGATTCTTTAGAGTTTCGATGACACCCGTTAGACAAAATCAAAATGCCACCAGTTTTTTGGCAGTTATGCCAGAAAGAAAATCTTTTTCTGTCCCACTATCACAAATGTAAACATATGGAGTTTTTTAAACTCTTCAGGGACTAACCAGACCCAAGTGCTATTGAATAGATGGGGTTAAGTAAGTATTTTTATGACCTGTAATCTCATGAAAGGTGCTGACATAAAATGGGAGGTTAAAGTTGACCTACCTCGCCAATATCATGCCGCCGAGGAGGTAACAAACCCATAACAACCATGACGTTACAGTGTAAAGAAGCCATGGTGCAAAACCAAAAAGAGCAGCTGCACAGGTGGAGTCCAGTGTTTAATTTGGCAGTAAATAGATAAAAATTACATTAATTTGATTGATAATGTATTATTTTAGTGTTTAGACTAAAACTCACAGGGCCTCATAAAAAGCTACAGTGGGCCGGATCTGGCCCACGGGCCTCGAGTTTGACACATTAACACTAGATGATCCTCCACTAGACATGTGATCTGACAAATACTTTGATATTAATGCAGATAATAACATTAACAATGTGACAGTTGTCATATAACTATTGCTGGAAGTTGTTATTCATTTATGTTGGTTCTGCAATCCCAACTTTATGCATCTAAAGCTCATGATTTTGGCTACTTGAATGGTGTAAAATTAGAAAGTGTTTTCTTTTGTTCAATAAAATGCAATCCAAAGCATATTGCCAAATTACGGCAGAACACTTCACCAAACAAAAAGTCAATATTCATTAGTTAATATATACAATTCAGGCTTAAATCCGATAGAAAACCTTTGAGGTGATTAGCTTTTTTAAGTACGTCGCCAATAAAAGTAAGAGGGAACATTAAATGAAGCACAAGTGGGCTAAACTTTTAGATTTAATAGCAATTTTCACAATTGCCATCCAATTTATTTAAATTTTGTAATTATTTTTCTGAGGAATAAACTCTGCTTTAAACCCCATGACAGCTGAACGTTTTCCACCAAGAAGTCAGTTAGTCAGTTCCAAGAGCCTGAACACTGAGATGCACTAATTTAATTTATTCTATATGCTATTAGCTCAATTAAATATTTAGAGCAGATATTTGTTTGGTTTACTGAAGAGCCAGTAAACACACAAACATCCTTAAAACACACATACATTTGCTAACCCAGGGGCATGAGCCACAGCGCACAAATCCACTTATTCTATAGATTTCCTACATAATACATAATTCAGATGCTTCTTAAAGCCATCTGAATTAAACTATTTAGTCTCAAATGAGTCTCTGATATCCATATTTTTATTAATACATGCTATGCTCCCAAAGCTCCTCCATGAAAGGCAGCTTTTTGTGTGTTTTCTGGTGAGTGCGATCATGCCAAATTACCCAGTGCCTAAAATATTCTTTATCAAGCTCCAGACATGTGTTTTCAATGTTCTTTAAATATACTGCCTTTGCACACACATATTCTCACACAAAAACGCACACGCACAAGTATGATGCCAGATAGTTAAAAGAAAGCCCCTCCCTTTACTCTCTGAGTCACAGTTCAGCATATCTCCATTTTGTTTTCTCAGTATTTGGTGTCAGAGAAATTTAACAGACATTTACTACGTTAAGTCATGAAGCTTATTTGCTAAAATATTAAACTATCACTGACGCTATTTTCACAAAGAATCAGGAACAGCTTTACCAAACAGTCACAGTAATAATTCTTGGAACAGAATATTTGCACAACGTAAGATATCAAGCATCATTCATTCAAAAAACATGAATGAAGGACTTTTCCCTGAAGGAACGAATGTTCGTGTGAGCGCAGGACGCTGTGGTCAGTAAGCCACTCTTGCTGCGTCTCTGTGGCCTGGCTGTAACCCTGCATGGGCTTACCCACCCACACATGCACACACGCAGCCTCTGCAGCCTTGTAAACCCGGGTTGTGTTGTTTCCAGCAGCAGTAATATTTTACGAGAGCTTGGTAGGAGAAATACAGGCTGCTCAGGTCACGACATGAGGTTACAAGTGTGTCTGCTTTTGAGGGTTCTATCGAATTTGGGTTTTTGTTGTTGGTTTTCTTCAGATGCCAAGTTACTATATGTGCAAACATTTAAAGTTTGGCATACTCCAGATATTTTGTTTTTGAGAATGAGAGGCTTTATTGTACTCCTTTAAAACTGTTTTGAAAAGTTCTTCAGGCTTTATGAAGGAGAGAGAGGTTCAAATGGTCAGATGAACGTAAGTCATGTCTTTGATAAAAAATAAACACAGCACTTACAAGATGCATCATTTTACTTAGTTTATCATATTACATTAAATTTAATTAAACCTTTATTTAACCAGATTAAAACCTATTAAGATCAAGAATTTGACAAAAAAAAGTGTGTTGTAACACTAATAATGTAAAATGTGAAAAACAAGCCCTGTTGACAAGATTTCCTTTGTTGTTCTTTGCATTTCTGTAGGCTAATAAAGCCTACAATGCTATTATTACAGATAGATAGCTTAGTTATGATACATGAAATATGTTAGCTATTACTTTTAGCTAAATTAGCTAATAGCTAACTTAACATAGAATAGACATGTCAGCGATTAGCTTATCGCTAACTTACCATATGTTATGGTAATTTTGATCTAGTATATAGAGTTGTTCATTCTCTTTGTCCTCAGAAGTTGGATTTAATGCGTTACCAGTGGGAAATATACTAAAACTACCAGATCTAGGACGTAAAAACAGCTTTTGTATTTAAAATTGTGCGGCAGTAGCCAATATAAACTATGTACTGTAAGGACCTCTGATGGTTTGCATCTCTCTAAACAAGAGGAACACAGTGCTCTTTCTATATTGTATTTTACCTTGTAAAGTTAAGAAAAATGATTGTTAATAGCTTGTATTGCTAATAGCATTTACCACTACAACATTTAGCAAATACAGCTGTTTTCTAAGATATTACCAAGACGTCTGTAACAGCTTTCATGGTAGCTATTTGCCCTTTGCCGATTAGCCTATATTTAACTGACTGTACATGATAGCCATGATATTGTAAGAAGTTAACAAATAACGAACGTATAAGTCATTAGAAATTTTACCTATCTAGTGCTTAAAATCTCAAACTGTATTTTTCTTGATATTTCAGAAAATTCAACTAAACGTGGGCAAGGTTTACTAAGCCTTGATGATTCAACTTTTTAATGAAAGCCCTTGATAATGGTCAGGTGTTGGCAAAAGTGAGCGAAACTGGAGCCAAGTCTAAGGAAATCATTTAAAAAGTTCTAACCCTTTCGAGACATTATTATTAAATAACCTCAAATGGTTATAAAACACTCTTCTAACTTGGGATGGTGCAAGATTCCTGCACATTATGTCAGATTTTAGATAAATGGCAACCAATGCTATTAATGACTACATAATTTCCATCTGTTAATCTCACGCAGCCCTCAGTTTCATTCAAACTGAGTGGTTAAAACTTGTTCCAGACTTTTCTCCTGCTTATTTCTTTCCATTCTTCTCAACAGTGATGGTACATATTTATGAATTCAGGTCCTACACATTTATCAGGTTCAAAACACTCTAGTTGTAGAATCTACTGATCGAACTGGTTTGTACAAATATGATCAGCTCTCGATTTTTAGTTTACACTCAAAGACAATGTTAAAATTTGAGGTGACCACACCCACCGTAACTGAAAGCATTCACTTTGACGTTGAATATGAGATGACCTGGAAAAAAAAGAAATGAAATAAGATCCAATCAGTAGCTCCTGCCAGCAGCTGTGCTCTTTTAATGTTTAATGTTTGGATCCAACACAAGAAAAATATTAAATGTTCCTTGTCTGAAATACCAGCCGTTGCTAATTTTTTTTCCCTCTCTCTGTTTTAAGAGTTGTTGTAAAAGTCTGTGCCAAAACCTGCTGGATGCCTGTATGTAGAAAACACTAAAATTGCAAATAAGAGCAAATCACGAACATGGGTAAATAGAAAAAGAATGGGGAAAAACAAAATAAGAGACAGCCACCGTGTGTGGAGGGAGGAGAGATTAACCTGTTTCTTCCTTAATGTTAAATAAAGTACTCGGTTAAGCATTCATTATAGCATAGGCTGTCTTTGTTAAAGTGCGTAAAACAAAGTATTTCAGCAGGACACCACAAAATTTTAATGTTTGACAACATCCTGCATCATAACTTTATCTCTGCCATTGTAACAAATTAAACCGCCTCAAAACCGGGTAAAAACTGAACTTAATTGTCCTAATTATCTGATCCACAAAGTGCTGTAAGAGCAGTAAAACCCGAATGTTCATGTGAAGAATGACTTCAAACGATTGGACGTCAGATTAGCTCAAGCCTGATCTTCAGTAATCACGAGGTCAAGAGGTCACGGCACCAGATGTAACCCTTCTGTGTTCATCTCAAGTCCAGCAGGTCGACTTCACGACACATTCAGGTTCTCTGTATTTATCCTAAAAAAGAGGAAATCAAATTGGTGGTTAACATCAGTTCAGCAGCTTCTGCCCCTCAGTTACAAACTACAACGAAAAAAAAAAAGGGGGAGGAGCTGTCAGCTATCGGTTGCTACGGTATCCACCAACTGTAACAGAAAATGTCTGGATAAACTTGTTGATTAAACAAAATAAATTTAAAAAATTAAGAAATTTTGGCAACCATCTATAATATTGTTAAAATAAAATCCGGTTGCACATGCAGCTTCCTCAGAACAAATAAATGCACTTGGGACGTGTATCACCATCCAAGATGGCGGCCGTGCTACCAATACTTTATCTGTTCTAAACTGTTTAGTCAGAAGTACGAGATGGGGCAAATTTAAGCAAAAGGTCTCAAGGATCCCGATCAACTCTAAAGATAAGCAATTAACCGTGAGCAATTACCATTAACCATAAATGTATTAAATAAATTGGTGATTTTTTTAGCCAAACATAATGGAGTGAAGGACTTTAAATAACTTACACTATGGTTGGTTTTAAGTAGGACATACAATTTATTACTTATTTATCTCAACAGATTGCAAGAATGTATATTTGTATCACCTAATGAAAGGAAACATATTTTGTCTCTGGGAAGTTCATGTTAAAAGTCCTGTTTGGACTTTAACTAACTGACAGGTAATAACATGTTTTTATGAGATAATAATGTATTGAAATGTGTTTGTACGTGTTTTTCTTTTTCTTTTTTTTGGCATCTTTATTAACCTGCTGGGGGCCAGTGGTGCAAAGCCCAGTCCTAAGATTGAAGATTAGTATTAATATTGGTAAAAATACAAACTGTGTGTCATTTTTGAAAAAATAAAAGAAACCAAAAGTATCTGTATCAAAGTAGATTACTCTTAATAAACCTACAGTCTATAAGACAAACCTCAAGAGTTAAGAAAAAATTACTGATGATATTATGATCTATTATTTGTTAACAGACAAGATTTTTAGGACAAACGCCTATTTCCACAGAACAATTTGTAGGAGCATTACATCAGAGGATCACCATCTGAGGCATGACTCCAACCATCACATCTTTTCCCAGTGCCTCTCTGTGGAAGTCATTTCTTTACACGTTCCTCAGTAAACTTTTAAACATATTAGCCTCATTTGTCTTCATTTTGAAAAACATTTAGTTTAAATATCACCAATTACATTTGTCCTATTTAAGTAGAAACTGTTATGCTTCCATAAATCTTATTTTACCATTATCTCATCTGTCCTAGCTTAACATTAAACCTGAAAAAAACAATGAGCATCAAATACTTCCACTTCTACAGTTCGTTTTATTTTTCCAACCATCAATCATTTTGATAAAAATGATAAAAAATGCCTTAACTCTTATTCATTTAGTTTTGATTACCCATTTATTGGATCAAATCTTTATAGTTTAGCATTGAATGACAAGTATAAACAAGTATTTCCTTGTATTTCCTCCTGTTTAGAGTCAAAAATGTGTTGTGTCCTGTCTGGATGCTTTGCAGCTCAAATGAGTGAGACCTCTGCTGTTCAGATGCATGCATTACTAGTGAAAAGCAAATAAATAATTCATGGATGATTATCTAATTTATTATAATACATGATACACTTTACAAAAATTCATTAAATGTTCAAAAATCTGCTATTGGTATGGAAAATCTATATTTGTGGCTCAATTTCCAGAATAAAGTATTACATTTTAGAGCTGAAATGTTAATTTTTTCAATATAAGTCAAAAAAAAAAAAATCTAAAATATTTAAAATATAACAAAAATGTTTTATCAGACTTTCAGGAATAAACCTTAGTAAATTACACAGTAAGAGTCTCTAAACAATGTTTATCACAACACAGTAAGAGGTAAAATAGTAAAGTTTTGTTGATGATACTAAAATTAAGGGATGATTTTTTTAGGTGAAAAAAAAGTAGCGTTAAATCATTTATTTATTTATTTATAAATGTTTGTAAATCAAAATTGTGTAAATTAAACTTTAAAAATAAGGCAGAAAACAAATTCAAAACTTTCTATTACAATTTTAATTTAAACTTTAAATTTTAGCCTGATCCAATGAAGAACACCACAATTCTTGAAATTTAATCAGAGTATGCCCTCTTTCGTAGAATAGAACATCTGTACAACTGACGGCAGTAATAATGTCATCGGAGTGGGACCTCTTTCCAACACCATCGCTTTTCTGTCACAGTCTCATCAACGGCAGTTACAGGTGTGTCGTCACCGCGATGTTTGTCCCTGCGCGGATTCCATCCCACAGTTTTTCGTCCCTCCCAGCAACATCAAGTCTACTTCTGCTTTCTGAACTCCTGCAGTGATTTAATCACTGTAAACCCATTAGCTCGTCGTATCAGCGGTGCCAGTCACGCCTGAATAAACGGACTTTCCGAAAGGCGCCGCGTCAAACAGCTTCTTCACCTCCAGCCGAGTTTGATGGAGTCGCTGGTAAGTTTAATTAGCTGGTTTAGCTTCGGTAGCTGCGCTAGCCGCTCAGTTTAAATCGCTATTCGACTGCCCTATATATTGACAGAAACGGCTTACTTTCTGTTGAATTAGCAGTGTGAGAGCAAGTGGATTGAAGGAGAAAAGGTTTATTTCTGGTGTCAAGCCTTCATCCGCATGTCTGTCAGCAAGTTCTGAGTGTGAAAGACTTTACCAGTAAATAAATAAATCAAGCTGTTGTAATCAATCAGTGGTTTGTTTACTGAGCATCCTGCATAAAGATAGGAGAGAGGACGATCATAAATCTGTTCTCTTCTCTGTGTAGAGTTTGGAAGGACAAAGACAAGACTTTTATTAAGTCAGCAACTATTTACAAGGTATTTAATGTATTTGGATTTTGCTCAAATAATAATAAAAATGATAAATCTGGTATGTAATTTAGTCCTCTTTACCTTTGCACTTAAAAAAAGTAAACAGACTCCACCTTCAGTCAACATCAGGATCAAAACAAAGTGCACAATAACTTTTTAGTAGTGGGTTAGTAGGTACAGGAAAGTTTGACCATTTTGAAAACAACATGGCGGCATCATGCTGTGGGGATATGCTGTGATCCAGTTGTACTCAGAACTGGGACATTCTGGTGAAAAGTCACCTGCAAGTCAAATTTCCCACCAGGAAATGGGGAGCTACCCTGACTATCACAAATATGTTTGTGTTTCAATATGGCTGCTCTTCAGACCAAAATAGTAAGATTTATTTGGAAGCATGTTTATTTTAGGAGATGCATGTAAGGAAAATAAAATCAATGCTACATGTGGAGCCTGCAGCTCTAATTAAAATGGTTGCTTATGGAAAGTGAAACTGAAAATTATGTTTGTAAGAAGTACTGCAAACAATGTCTATGTTGAAATTCTGACATGTTAAATAGTTGTGGGAAAGTGGTCTTCTTCTGTTTGTTTAATTGCAGTTAGGAAGCAACTTTTTGGTACATTGCTGCCATTTAGATGCTAAATACATATTGGTTATATTTCTAAATTACTAAAATATCTAAATAAATAAAAAATTAATTAATTTAATCTTCTTAAGGTACCCGACCAAAAAAATAACATTTTGAACTAGAAACTTGGTCAGTTTAGAAAACTTGAATAAGTAAGCATGGTGATGGCAGCATAATGCTGTGGGGATTGTTGTCTTTATTGGTGTCAGCTTTACAAAAGACGAGGGATTTGGTGTTCACACACATTGTCCATTCAATTTGGTGGAGCTTTAGCTTTGTTGCTAAGAACTGTGGGTAAATATTTTAGCATTCAGTGGTTCTAAGGTGGTTGACAATAACCCCAAAAGACTTGTTCGTCTTTTGCAAGGTGCTGAAAAAAATCTTTGTTTTGATTTTTTTTGGGGGGAGGGGGGTTTAGATTTTTGATTGTTTTGATCCAGTAGAACCTCAAAAGTTATTGGTAGGGACTCTGTAAGCAAGATGTGTTAAAGTTAAAAACTAATGAATGATTTGTTTTGACAGTGTCTTAATCTCTTATCTGTTGAGCAGAAGTTCAACAAACAAGAACCTGGATCCAAATGAGCAGAAGAGGCATCAACTCAGGACGGAGGAGGCTCCTCTCTTTATGTCAGCTGAATGTAATCGAAAGAGACAACAGATGAGTTTTGAATAAAATGTTCATAAATAAAACGTATATTCATTTACCATGCTGGAGCTCTGAGAGCATGAAGTGATGGAGAAACAAGAAGGAAGGTGAGCAAACCATGACGATCTGTTTCCACTAGAAATCACCCTTTTTAAAATTTGGATGCTGGGCTTCAGTTTTAGTCTCATAGAGCTGCTTTTAACTAGGTTAACTAGGTTCACAACAAATGCAAGCCTTTTGCTTCTATAAATCTGCCTGTTAATGTGAAAAATATTGTATAATTAACAGGGTGTCGATGCAACCTTAAAAATCATCGACCTAAAATTAAGACCTTAAGATTTAAATCCATGATAAAAAGCCTGAGTTGGTCTTAAATAAGATAACCACAGGTCTTAAATTTTGTTGTATTTTGTTTTACCTTGTACATTCTGTATAGTTTATTTTTCTTGTGGGACTTTTCTGACTGGTAAATTTTGCGTTCTCAAGGTGTTTGAGGCAAACGCTAACTAGCTGTTAACATACTCTTGCTAGCTTGCTAGTCCATCATGACGAAATATAAATTTATCACCAGTTGGCTGGCCAATGTTCTGTGTAAAAAAACTTGGCAGTACTACTGTATAAAATGTAATGTTTTTGTACATTTCCCAATAATCTGTGAAATGTTTTGCATTTAGTTGACAAAGAAATTAAGTGTTTTCTGCTATGACTAGTAACATGTCTTATATTTTCATTTTAAACAGGCTTTTTGCTATATTTTATTCTTAGACATAACTTCAGTTCATCCCTTGAGTTTAGGAGCTTCTAAATTAAGGTAAAAATCCTTAAGAGAGTTTAAAGTTATTTTTTCTTTCAACTAAAATGATCAACATGGCTCAGTTTTTTTTGTTTTTTTTAATTTTGCGATATATTGAGAATAATTAATGCATTTCTTGTTTACAGGACTGTGTTTCATGTTTACTAGGATTCAGACGTATAGCGACCGTTTGAGTTTTAAATCTGTTTTCTCTTTCAAGTGTGTTAGCATGTCTGGGCGTGCAGATCCCATATAAGCCTTTGTAACTTTAGGGATGAATGAGATGGTATGCTACCTCTTGCTTCAATCTTTTCACTTTCCGATGGCTTTCTCTTTCTTTCTGCCTGTCTTTTATTAAGTAACCAGCTGCAACATTTGTTCTGACTTGCGTTTGTGCTCAGTTAAATGCTAGCATTTGTTGTTTCTGTGCCGGCAGCCCTGCGGATCAGAGAGGCCTCCAGCCTCCAGACAGAGGCCTCCTCCATGTCTGGCCTTCAGGGGGAGGAACCCAGCAGCTCTGCCCAGAGACGGTGCTGCTGTCCAGGCCTGTGATGCACGTCTCCCTGGGGGAAAACCACGGCATCCTCCTGGCACAGGGTGCGTTTTTAATGTGAACTTTACTACTTAGGGACTCATCTTGGAGTGCTGCCAAGATGTTTTTGATTTCTAACAAGCTGTTTGGACACTTCAGAACGGCGAGACACTGGACTGAATAAATAGAAACTTTCCATGATCTTTTTTGCTCATGTAATAAAATGAAGATATTTGTATTTAGGGTGGAAATGATTAATTGTGACGAATCGATTATTACATTTTCAGAAAATGAAACACAATTTATCTAAACTCAAATTGACTAAAGGATTGCTAAGTTATTGCATTTTAATCAATAAAATATTTATTTCTTATGTAAATTTAAAGATTTGCATCATTAATATATTTCTAATATTATATCAAAAGGCTTATGTGGTTAATAATTGTCAACGATTAATTAACTACATGTTGACGATTAATTGCGATTAATCATCAACAAAATTGATTTCTAAAATAATTATTAGTTGCTTTTAAAATTACATTTTAATTTTAAAGGTTAAGAAAAAAAAACATTACTGCTGTTATGAATAAAGCAGGTCAGCCTGATTCATTTAGCGATTCATGGGATAAATAATTGGCACATTCTACCGATCTTTTTAAGCATTTCAATGCAATATCAGAGATGCATTTAAAAAATGCAATCAAGCAATTCAGTTCTTTTTTTTAAATAATAAAATAAGCATTTTATTGCCTAAAATGCAATTACACTATTTCTTTAGTGAATATTTGTAGCAAAGGCTACATCTGCAGCTCAACTATTTCTGCTTGACTAACATCAATACAGTGTAAAGCTGATGTGGATGGATTATTTTTTTAAGATGACTGGAATAAGTTTTAGTTGACAATTATTCCAGTAAGTGATTAATCACGATTAGTCACAATTAATCTTGATTAATTCGATTAATCATTTCAGCTATGAAAGCAGGTTGTATCAATTGTACATTGTGTTGAACCACTTGCTCCTCTGTTCTGCAGTGACCAGATTTGTGTTTTTTCCAGGGGGTCTGGTGTTCTCGTTTGGGGAGCTTTCCTGGAGGGGGGTGAGCGTCCCGGTGTCGGCTCCGGTGCTGGAGGCCTCGCTGCTGGGAAGGACGCTGGTCCATGTGGCAGCTGGAGGCTTCCACTGCGGCGCGATAAGCGAGCAGGGTGGCGTTTACATGTGGGGGGAGAACACTGCAGGACAGTGTGGGCAGACGGACAGAGCCTCAGGTTTGTTTATTTCATCATGTCAGACCGGTTGTTGGCAAAAATGTGTGCTTTACAGGGGCAGCATAACGTAAAATCAATGTTATTTTATATTTTCATCATGTTATTCTTTCATGCATGTTTGAGGAATCCCTCAATCTTTTCCAAAACTCCTCTTTGGAGCCTCAGTCGAGCTTCCTCAGCTCCTCCAGACTAGCGGCAGCAGCAATTGGCAAACACCTGGTGAAACTGCAAGCCCTCTCAGTCCAAAGCTCCTGAGAACTGTTGCAAACGGCATAATGGAAAGGCATTGCTGTGATGAGATACTGAAGGAAGAGTGCTTGAAAGAGCAGGGGCTTCTTGAAGAGACAGAGGCTTCAATTTACAAAGTAAAATGTCTTTTAAATAAAGTTTGATCTATGTAAACCTGTCAGAATAAATAATTTTACTGGATGATAAATAGTTCCATAAGTTATTTCAATAAAAGATAATGTTGTTTTGAGACAATTTTCAAGTATTTTGATGTCAAAGACCAAGTTTAATTTCATAAATAAAACTGCACAATGTCTAAATAATGTGCGACTACAAAAAAATAAATAAAAAGCAATAACAAACAAAATGATCCTTCAAAAAAATATGAATCCAAATGGAAATTATTTGGCTCATTTTCATTTATAATGCAATTAATAGGTTAATATGACGAGCCTAGATATAAACAGCATTTTTATTAACAACTGAAGATAACATAGTTATTTTGCTAAAAAGTGGCTCCATGCGTCTTGAAAATATTTAATTAAAAGGCTTTTCGCCTCGCATAATCTATTCTGTTTGTACGCTGTGCTGCAGCTCTGTCTGCTCTGATGAAGATTCACTCACCTCAGCATGCTGGATGTTTGATTTGCTCTCATAGACTCTGGATGTGTCTGTGAGTCCTAGCTGCTCGGGCTGTCATTAAATATTGCTAAAAAAACATGGAAAAAGTAACAAACTGTGAAAATCCACACATTGTCTAAAGCTGGATCCTCGAAATACTCAAAACACTTTGATATCATGTTGACTTTAAAAGGTTTCATTTGATTGTTATATTTCTGTTTATTGAGGCGATAATGAAGTGAATGTTTCCCTGTGACAGTCCCTGAGCCGTGTCCTGTCACCGTGGTGGACAGTGAGGTCGTTCCTCCTGTGGTTGTTCGGGTCGTGAGCCTCGCCTGTGGACGGGAGCACAGCCTGGCTCTGTCGGCCCAAAACGAGCTGTGGGCCTGGGGGAGCGGCTGCCAGCTCGGCCTGGTCACCAACACCTTCCCTGTGTGGAAACCTCAGAAGGTATCCTCTAGGCTGAATATCAGTTCCTCTTCTGTTGGATTTGATTAATCAGACTCTCATTGTTATCCGTTTGTGAAGGTTGAACATCTGGCAGGCAGACATGTGATTCAGGTCAGAAATATGTTTGTGTTTTTGTGTGATGTATATAAAATGGTTTTCTGTCTCTGAGGTATTTTCAGACCAAATAGTCCAGTAGAATCGGTTCGGTTGGGAACCAAACTGCAGCACTTGTTATGTTTTCAGCTGCTACGGTTTGGTTTCGCACTACACCTCCCAGCCTGTGGTGGCGCTGCACCAACAACATAAAAACCTCTGAGGAAGACACTGAGCACATCTTATTTATTCCCAAAATTTAAACAAAAATGAAATGGCATCAGATTTAAGCGGTTGTATGATTTCACTCTTTTCTTTGTTAAAAGACAGTGAGTCATTTCTCCTGATGGTGCTAGACAAACATGTTGGTTTTGGTTGCAATTACCCAGAATGCCTTGAGCTACAGTCCACTTGCTTATTTTGGAGCGATTTCTGGTTCACTTGAAATCAGACAAAGCCTCATAAAAACTCTGCCTAGAAACCGCTAGATTTTTAGGCAGAGTTTGTTTTTGGTCCATGTCAGAGTTCGATTGTGGATTCGCTAGAGTTCTGTTAGCCGGACCAAACCAGGCTGGACTTAAACAAGGAAACTCTAATTCACTTAAAAGCCTGGGACTCAGTTCGGTTGATGTGTGGCTTGAACCGGAAATCCCTCTAAAAGTAGGAATAGAACTATAGTACAATGCATTCTGGGTAAATTCAACCTAAACAGTACTGTGAGTCTAGTGGATAAAATGGCTCTTGGTTTTTAACCGAGCACAAAAGATAAATTCTGCTGCTGCACAAATCTGATGCTACTCCATATTTGTTTACATTATGTGAAGAAGTAAGTTACGCTCTGTGTCTTCTTCAGAGAATTTCCTGTCATTTCCTTCAGTGGTTCTTGCTGCAGCGCCACCACTGGTGAGGAGGGGAACAAGTTTTGAATTAGTTTGGATCATTTGACAATGCAGTGTGAAACCAAATCACACTATCTGAAGATGTAGCAAATGTTGCAACTTTGGTCCCCAATTTGGTGGTCTACTGGACAACCAGGTGTAAAAAACACCCTTAATGTTTCTGTTTCATCTCTTGTAGGTGGCATGTGGTGCCTACCACAGCCTGGCACTTGTCCGCAGTTTACCTGGTCAAGACTTTAGCGCTCAGAGTACTCCGAAAATCAGGGAGCGGGGTCGATCGCCTCAGTGCCCCTTGGCAGACAGGGAGGAACTGGTTACAGCTGACGATGCGGTCTACTGTCCGCTCGGGGTGGAGCTCTCTGAAGTCACAAGAAATGAGGTAGAGACGCCATTTTTGTTTGCTGCAAGTTAAAGGTAGCAGAAGTCCCTTTGCTTCGCAACAACGGGCAATTAACTAATACAACCTGAAAACTGGACAACCTGGTGTTGTATTCAACCATTCACCTTGCTGAGTGCACTGGTGTTTAAAAAAAAAAAAAAGAAATCCAGATTTTTTCAAAAAATAAAATCTTCAAAAAGACAGACAGGTGAATGTTCTGGAGAGGCCTAGTCAAAGCCTGAATGTAGTGGATAATTTGTGTGAGGATGTGAAAAGTGCTTTCATAGTTCTTATCTTTAGTGTGTTTCTCCTCTTTGATGTGCATTCCAGACTCCTTCCCGGAGACGGGTTCCCAGGCCGCGGCTCCATCCGGCTGGAATGTCATCTGGCAGCAGCCGAGGCTCCTCAGCCAGTTTATCTTCATTCTCTGATGACAGCAGATCTAACCCCAAACAGTACCGTGTCTTTAACACTCTGCATGTCCTCCAGCTTCCATATTAAAAAAAAAAAAAGAAAGTGGTTTCTGACTGTTGAGATATTTTTCCTTATGTCTCCATTTTCTGCTCTCTGAACCGTCAGGAGAAATTTCCCAGCATGCAGCAGGCTGGAGGCTGAGGAGAACAGAGCGGAGTGCATGTCGCAGACTGACGGCAGCCCTAAAGCTAATCCAGCGTCGGATTGGACCGCCAACAAGGACGCTGCGTTTTCTGACGAGCTGGAGCTCCAGAGTTTACTTGACAAACTTTTGGTTCAGTCGGAGTCACAAAACGCCACGGCGACGGGCGACACCGACTCAGTGAGCAGCCAGACCGGATCAGGTTCGGTTCGGATTTCTTTTTCTTACTCTGTTTTGGATCTTGTTTTCTTTCCTGTAATGATTCCTCTTTTAACCTTCCATCCAGAGGACAGCTGCGTTTCTTCAACTCCGTCTTCAGATTTATTGGCTTCAAGTTACAAAGACGATTCAATTTTCAAGATTCAGACAAACAAGTAAGATGAGCTTCAGGTTAACCAATTACTTCCAGTCTGAGAATATTTAATACTTCATCTGTACAAAACAAGGTTCTCTGACCTGATGATCAAAGCAGATTAATAAGTTTAGTTGTTGCAGAGCATTTTATTGTTTCCCAGTTAGTTTATTAACCCAGTTAATAACATTTACTGCTTAGTCTGTGTGATTCCCAAAAGATAAAAAGTCCAAATGATTCAATTGGATTTCCATTTTAGTCCGAACACAGTAAAACTTTTTACATTGCTAACTTCACTTCTTCAGTTTATTTTTTTCAAAATTTTTTTGTTCAAAAATGTTGCTAATATTTCTACTTGTCAGAAGAGATGAACGTTTTGCATTCGCTGTAAATGGGTTTTTTCTATTTCCTGACCTTTTTCTTCGAGCTCCAGTTGGTATATTTTATTAATTTATTTACACTTCATTTAACCAACAATGACCTGTTCAGAAAACATCAAACAACATAATGTCATAAATCAGAGAGAAACATAGAAACGCAACAATATTCATGCTGATTTTAACGTAGGGCCAGTCTGTTTTGTCTGTTTTTAATTCAAGCATGAAGTTGTAGGTTTATAATAAATCTAAATCAAACTGTGTTAAAATGAACATCTGACGTTATAGTTAGTATTGTTTTTACAAATAATAAAATACTTGGTCTTTTATCACATCAGCATTAAATTATTTTCATTAACTTTGAAACAAATTCTTTAAATGACTGAATTCATTTCAAAGAAAGAACCACAGTTATGTGCTGAGCTGCTCACATCAGATCTTGATAAATCTATCAAAGCTTTTTGCTCATTAAATAAACTTTTTCTTATAAATTTTCCACTGTTTTCTGGCAATATTACGTCTTTGGCAGCACCTTTTATGCCAGTCCAACAATAACCTGCTTATTTATGTTTATGGATGTTCAAAAGTCTCAAATATTCATGTATCTGAAGTTAAGGTCTTAGAATGTCTTAAATTAATAAAAATGTAAGTTGGCCTTGTCACTGGTCGTACATTTTATTGTGGCAGGACAATTTATTCTTGTAAATTCTGTTGTCTTGTTTCTCGTGATACTTTTCAATCAGGCGAACATTTGAGTCTGTAGGCGGTTGAGGCTACCGCTAACTAGCAGCTAATATACGGTTTCTAGCTAGCTGGCCCAAAGTTGCATAATGGTCTTAAAAAGCCTTAAATTGGAGCAGAAGCCCTGTATTTATCAGCAAATGGCCGCTGGAAACAATCCATGCTTCAGTATCTGACCTTTGACCTTGCGTTCTGCAGCGGCGGGGCGTCTGCACCGCTCTCGTCTTCGCCGGTGTGTCTGGAAGAAGTTCGTCTTTGTGTGGAGAGGGAGAGGCAGGCGCTGCTCAGCTGCAGCCTCACAAATGCCCACCAGAAGGGAAACGCGGCGAGCGGCAGGCGCTCGCTTCCTGGAACCCCCACCCACGGTACGATCGGACGGGTGTGAACGGATGGACTGTTTGTTTGGAAAATTTGCTTATTTTTTTGGGGAGGATGATTTAGATGAAGGTATTAGTACCTGAAGCCTTCAGCATTGATACAGGAAGCCAGTGCATCAATTAACAACTAAAACTTTCTATATTTTTGTTTGAGAAATGTAAAAGTAAAGTAGAAAATGTTAATTCGTTGGGTAATTCAGCTCTATTTAGATTTGGTAGAACTTTGATCTTTTGATGGGACATAATTATGATTTCGATCTAGTTCTGCTCTCCCATTTCCGTGTTTGACGTCGTGTCAACAAACTGTTTCTATTCATTCTCTCTCTGGACAAATTTTACCCCAGTCAGAGATTTTCAACCTGAACAGCTTACAGTTGAGAACAAATGTTTCCACTCTACATTTTTAAGTTAAAGAGAAAAACATACAGCTTCACATTTGACCAAATGAACCCATTTCCACTTTTAGTGTCTGCAGTTTATAAATCAGCTGGAAAACAGGGAGGATCATTTGGCTTTAAAAAATAAGCAGGGCTGGCAGATCAACTTCCCGTTTTCTGGGTTTTCAGAAGTTTCAGGATCATAAAAATGAAAGTCAGCCAACAGCCTCACTTGTTGATCGGTTCAATAATTTATCAGTTTGTGTTTCTGTGAACTTCCTGTCAGCTGAGGATTTACAACCTAACCACAATAACACAAACTCCTCAAAGCCTTCTGGTTTATAAGTATTTTGTGAATAAGTATAGGGCTGAAACCATTAATCGATTAATTAATTATTGACATAATATAGTATAGAAATCAATTAATCATCAACTGGAGTATGCAGACTCAGAAGAGATACTAACCCACAACTGTATAAAAAAATATATACATTTTACATTTAAAATGATAAAAAACCCAAATTTGTTTGACCCAAAACTCCTCAATTTTAGCTTCATCTGATTTAAATTGCTAAAAAAAAAAAGCCTCTTAAGCATCTTTTCCTAACCAATTATTAATCAGTTAATACTCAACAGACTAGTCCGTATTGATTTAAGTTGCAGATGCATCCTATGCTACAAGTAATCAAGCGTTCACTAAAGGATTGCCATGTTTTCCATTTTAGGAAATAAATGTTAATTTTCTTATTTGATACAGGAATTAAGCTATTAGTTTATTTGTATCTTTTAATGTATTTCTAATTTTATATGAAAAAAGCTTAAGTGGTTAAATGAAAAATCAGCAGAAAGTACCTTTATTTTCTCTGACAAATTGTCTGAATAATTGGTAGAATAATATTCAGTTGCAGCGTTAAATGACTGTTTATTGTTTAGGAAAGTTTTTTTTTTTTTCACAAAAGATTTGCACATTTTGCTATTTTCATTATTATAACTGAAAAGCCAGTCATGATCCATTTCGTCTTCTACTAGATTCCCCCAGAATTTTACTTAAATTGTTCTGGTAAGTCAAGAAGAAACCATGACGAGGTTCTGGGGCAAAGCTCAGAACCTCCAGCATTATAGATCCTGAACACATTTGGTTTTATCTCAGTTATGAGCTCATGTCTGTGTTTTTTCTTCTCATGCAGGGTCGCCACGGAGACGGCGGCAGGGTGCCTCCGGGTCGCTCTGTGCTGGTGCAGGACCAGATGATTCAGGAGACGGGCTGCCGTCCCTGGAGACAGAAGTCTGGAGCTGGGGACGCGGGTCTGAAGGACAACTGGGACACGGAGATCAGCTGGCCAGGTTTGTTTCATGGACTTTAAAGGCGACCCATTACGCTTCCTTAACCAGGTTTATGAGTTTTACAAAACAGGTTCATTAATTTCTTGTGCAAAAACAAGACTTCAGTCTGTTTTGCCTATTGTGAGCTCCTGTCAGAATCAACTGACCAAATCAACTGATTTCCGTTTAGATTTCTAGGTAACGGCCTGGGGTTGCTAGGTATCGGCCTGGGGTTGCTAGGTAACGGCCTGGGGTTGCTAGGTAACGTCACAGTGCCCATGGTTTGTGATTTATCAAAATTAAGATTTTTGAATCTTAATTCAGATTAATGTTTTTTTCCAGACACCAAAAAAAACATTCATGTCTTCCCAACTGGGTGGATTTTTTTTAAACAGTTGATGCCATTTATTGTTTTGTATTTAATTAAAAATTTAAGTCATAATAAGAATTTTGATTTATTGTTGTAACAATAAATTTCAGTTAATCAGTTAAAACTGTTATTTAAATCATATTTTAAAATGTCTCTGTATTGTGGCTCTGTATTCTGTTTGTGGGGCTTTGAATAAATGCTGTGCCTTACAGTTACCCAAAGAAGTGATTAATAGTTTCTAATCACCATTTTTATTGTTGTCACAATAATATTTTAAAATATCGTGATAAAATTTTAAATATACATTTCTGAACTCGAGTTGAGACCCAGAGGGAATTACAAAAAATGCAAAAAGTGAATTTTGCATCATAGATGCAACACATTTGATGCTTATAGTTATATTCATATGGACATTTTTCTCTCACAGCTGCTTTGGTTGTGTGTGCTCTGTGTGTTCAGGCTGCAGCCTTTGTGCATCAAGTCCCTCACAGGGCAGGAAGTGATCAAAGTTGCTGCAGGGTCCCACCATTCGCTGGCGCTCACTGCACAGTGTCAGGTAACCAGATGTAAACAACAACATGCAGCCAAACCATCCATCAAACCCGTTCTATGTCACAGTCTTTCATCTAAAGTGTAATTTGAGCTCAAAATGTTTTTTTTTTTTTTTTTTGGTTTGTTAAATTAATGTGAGCTGATGGATGTTGTGAGGATTTGAAAAATAAAGTCGTGCCCTGAGAAATAGATCTGTAGATAGAAATAATTCTTGTGTGTTGCAGGTCTATTCATGGGGAAGCAACCTGTGTGGGCAGCTCGGCCGTGTCGACGGCCCCGTCACTGTCCCTCAGTTAGCAAAGGTTTGGTCATCTGCCTCATCTCCGTTGATTCCTTTCTATTACGTCATCTCAATGTTATGCTTTGGTCATTTATTTAGTTAGTTGTTTTTCTACTCTGCTCTAATGTAGCTTATCCATAGAGGCTCAAATAATATAAAGAAACCACAGAGAAACCACAGGTTGCAGGCATCCAGCATAATTCTGACTGTATATTTGATCACTTGGTTCTGTCAGACTTTACTAGATTGTTGGTTTCTTGGTAAGGATTCATCAGATTTCTTCATTTTTAGCTTTTCTTGAACTCACTCAGAGACATTTAACCAAATATAATTGTGGTGTTTAATTATTAGCAAACTGTGAGTATAATTTTGATCTTAGAAAAAAGTGTTTTGTCATTTGATCATATTCTCCTTAAACTAAAGAACGGTCCAAATAAATCCTTAAAAATCCCAAATTAAAGCTGCAGCATGTTGTTGTGAAGGATCAGCCTGGTTGTAATGGCCACTGATGATGGCGGAAAAACAGTTTTCCTGTAATGGTAAGCGGTTTCTCCACTATTGGAATGGTGACCAGCCAGTACATGAGGATGATTGACAGCGCTAATCATCCTCATGTACTGTGTAGAAAAAGTTTTACTAATATTTTTTAAATGGAGACAAATAGCTTGTGTGGTATTACCTAAGCTGCTCTATCTCTGTGTATTCCTTGGAGGATGTAGATGGTTACTCTTTGAACTCTGAGATTGCAACAAATTCAGCTCCCAAATCCTTGTTGCTCTGGGGCAGGTTGTGCTCTGCTGTCAGAAAAACAGCAGAGCAAATGTTGAGTTTCTGCCCGGTGACTGCTTTGTGATTGGTTGCTTCTGGTCGGGATCGCTGCATTTCTGCAGAAATTAATAGCAGCAAAGGAAGGAGGTGGAGGAGATCAGTGTTTTCGTAGATTATCTGTTTCATAACAAACTTTCATGACAGTTTTAACAAATATGAAAATACTGTAGCTATAATTGATTGAGTTTTATAATTTGTTTTATGCTGTTGATGAGAATGAAAATGTGCGTCTTGAACAAAAGAAGACACATTTTTTGATTTTCATAAATCCACACTCAGTTTCTTGGTTGGTTCCTGCAGCTGTCAGACGGCCTCCGTGTTTGGGATCTGTCGGCCGGTCAGAGCCACTCCCTCCTCCTGGCGGACGGCGACTGCGTCCAGCCGGTCCTGTTGTACTGCGGCCAGCTGAGCGAGTCGCCGTTGGCGCAGAGCGAGAAGCTGCAGAGCCGAAGCTCGAGTCGGAGCTCTCCCCTCAAAGCGAAGTGTTGCACGGCCAGACCGACGCTGCTGCCCTTCTGCATCGAGGTTCGTGGATTCAACGCTCCACCCAGGCTGTTATGGGTGGAGCGTTTTTCCAACCGGGCCGCTGAATGTATGGAGGAGGAATGAACTCAGAAGTCAGAAATGTCTGAGAAAACTGCAGAAACATTTCTAATAAAATGTGTTAAATACAGAACTCACATATTCAGTGTTTGTGTTTCAAGTCTAATCTTTTAATTTATCAGCCCATAAAAAAAAAAGCTTGAAAAACATCTGGGTCTAATTTTTAAAAATCTACAGTCAATGATCTGTTTTGACTACATTTTTGTTCACCACATACTCAGAGACAACAATCGAGTATCAAAAAGTATTTCCTTCTTTCTGTAATGCGTTAGGACTGCAACTAACAATTATTACAGTTATTGATTAGTCTGACGATTAATCTATTAATCAGAATTTAAAAAATGGCACGATCTGCAGATTTTTCATCTAAACTCTTAAGTCTTTTTTGTACTAAATTAGAAATGCATTAAAAATGCAAATTATTACTTTATTGCCTAAAATGCAATAATTTCTGCTGGGTTGACGTTGAGGCAGTGTGAGGCTGATCTGTTTTTGATTGGCAGAATTTGAACCAGGTGAAGTTAAAACGGGAGCAAAACACTCCCGGGAGCAAAAGGCAAATCGCCTTTTTTCGAGTTTTTGCTTAAACATATATAGACAAAGATTTATTTGTAACTTAAATGCAAAATGTAAATATTTTTGTACAGTTTTGACTGAATCACAGCTCTGAGTGTTGTTTCAGCAAATCGCCTTTTTTCGAGTTTTTGCTTCAGTTAATGATTAATCAATTACTAAATTATTTTTTTGTTCTCTTATCCAGTTTGTAGATCAATAAATTTGTTAGTCTGTAGTTAGATTTGTTTTAATAACATCACTAAATTAGTTAGTTGATTATTTCAATACTCGATTAATCACAGTTAATCTGATTAATCGTTTAATCTCTCGTCTGCGTATCCCTCCATCTGTCTGTGTGCAGATGAGTTACATCAGCAGCGTGAGCGGCGGCGGCCGGCTGTGCGCGGCATTGACGGATCACAATGTGATGGGTTTCATCGCGGCCATCCACGATCTGGCCTCCAGCGAGAGGCGGTTCTCCTGCTGGACGAACGACGTCCGGAGGGTCGTCATCGCGCCGCTGCGTAAAAAGGGTGAGAACTTTTTGCTGCTTCAACCTGAGATCAAACTTGAATCCAGGAACAGCAGAGGATCTGATGCGCTTTCGTTCCCTCAGAGACGGCGTGCCAGACGTTGGGGGATCCATGCACGCACCTCTTCTTTTTACTTTGTGATAGTTTCATTCAGCTGAGCAAGCTGATTGGTCGGCACGCCACGGCGCTGAGCTACTTCCTGCATAACGCCCAGAGCCGTGATGTAACTTCCTTTCCCCTGCTGACACACTCTGAACATTTCCTCGAGACGTATAAAAAGTAAGGATTTTATTAAGCCTAACTGATGAACAAATGCTGACTTTACTGCTAGTTTTATTTTTTTTTATTTAGTGTTTATGCAGTTGCTGATCACGCAGAAAGAAAAATGAGTTTTGAAGGGGATATTTTATGCAAAATTCACATTTTGCATGTTTTTCTGTGTTCACTGCTTTCAAAAACAACCAAAACTCAAAACACCACCCAGTTTTTTCAGCAATAAGTTTGCAGCTTTTGGAATTTGTAAAATGAGACAATTCACAAACCTCCCAAATGTTGAGTCACATTTGACAGACGCTATGCCGTCACCTCGCTCAGCCTCGTTACCTAGCAACCCAAGCGGAACTCCAACACGTTTGGTCAGCTGGTTTTACCGCTGTATGCACTGTACAATGGCTGCTGGAAAAGACGAGAGTTTTGTTGTTGACTTACTATACAGAAACCACTTGCTTGATTACTGTTGGTTGTACAGGAGGCTCCACTTCTGTTTTTCTCGGGCTCAAAAGAGCCAAAACTGATCAAATTAAAATCTCATTATCTAAGAATGGTTTTGTGTAAAAAAAAAAAAAAAATGTGATGAACACGTTTTGTTAAACTCACAGACCAAACCAACAGGTCACAGTAAGATTTTACACATCTTTAGCCAAGGTTCCAGTGATTATAGTTAAATAAATACCTTTTGTATAAAAATGGATAAAGATTTGTTCCTGACTGTGCTCTGCTCCCTCCATCTGTTTTGCTAATCAACATGAAATCTGTCTCTGTGCTTGCCTTCAGGTATTGTTCTGCAGTCGGCGACTTTCAAGTAATGGGTGGATTCCAGTCACTTCATAAACTCTCACTGTAGGCTCTTTTTTTACTTTAACTGTTCTCATGGGAGGAGTCCAACTTCCCCTGCTTGCCTTGCTGAAAACACTCTGAATCTTCTCTTTGTTTAACCAGGATTTGCTAAAAAAAAAAAAAAATTCACTCTTGCTGCTTGTTTCTGATGCTGTAAAAACATAAAGTAGTTGCGTTTCTCCCTGCAGGGAGTGCTTGTGCAGCCAGCAGGCTGTTCTCTCCCAGCTGTGTGGATCAGACCAGTCTGACAGCAAGGAGATTGATCTGGTTTCAATGTTCTACCAGCCTCTGCAGCAGCTCCACCATTACAGCAGAGTCCTGCTCAAAATGGCTACATGCTATGACGTGGTGAGCACAAAGCCAATTTCTCTCAGTTTTACTACTTATTTTTATTATTCTTTCAGTTTTATGTTTCAGCTTTCCCCCATAATTCAGTAACTACAGGTTTATTTACTGGAAGGTGTGTTGAAAGCCTGTTTCTCTCCCCAGCTCACTGAGGAGTATCAGTCTCTGCAGCAGGGCTGCAGTCACTATGACGCTCTCTCTTCGTCTCTCCTGAGGAAGAAGAAGGAGGCTGAAACCACACAGCTGTTCTGGAAAACTCATTCTGGCAAAACTACTGTGAGAACAACGCCTTATCAGTGACCTCCTTTTTCCTTGTCTGCTTTTGTTGGGAGTAGATATAACTCTTTGGAAACTTGTTCTGCTAAAGAAATTTTTCCAAAGCACTCAATATTTTTCGTGCTTCAACTTCTACTATTTTCTGTAAGCATGTCTGTTTATCTGCAGGTTAAATCACATGTGAATTTACTTTGTCACTTTTTTGCTTCATATAAAAAACAAATTACGTTTCTGATATCAGTTCAAATTGAACCTTTTATGCAAATGTTAAGCCACATTCCACGGGAACTCTGCCATTACCTAGCAACCCCAGCCGAGCCCAGCCCTGTTGCCGAGCAACAGGAGTTCCAAGCGGAACTCTAGGAGTCAGTTGGTTTTACAGAATCACTTTATTGGCAGTAAATAAGTTCACAGAAAATAACTTCTACGTTATGGTATAAACATCATTCATTTAAATAAATAATAAAATAATAAAATATTATTATATTATTATTATTATTATACAGCTGGAAAAAATGAGGAGTCCACTGCACTGAACCCCGTTGAAAACTTCCTGGTTATTCCACCAATTATTGATCTCTGAACTTTTCCTGAGTTAAAACATTAGTGTTGTTGTTTCTAAATGAACATGAACTTGTTTTCTTTGCGTTATTTCAGAGCTGAAAGCACTGCATCTTTTTTTGTTATTTTAACCATTTCTCATTTTCCTCTAATAAATACCAAATCGTTGCTTGGAATTTCAGAAACATATTGTCAGTAGTTCATAGAATAGAAGAACAGTGTTCATTTTACTCAAACATTTACCTATAAAAGTAAAATATGACAAACTCATTATTTAAATTGGTCTTTTAATTTTTTCCAGCGCTGAATATTTTCCAGCATTACAATGGCTGCTGGAAAAGACAAGTGTTTTGTGGTTCACTTACCAGAAACCACTTGTTGCCTTCTTGTTGGTTGGGCAGGAGTCTCTACTTCTGCTTTTCAAAGACACATGGTGTGTGTCCTGTTATATCTGACTGAAAACAAGACGTACAGCATTTCAGAAAAAGAACATCAAACATCTGTGGTAGTTTGATGGTCCAGGTCTGCCTTTACGCTTTAGCCAATAGGCGAATGTTTGTTTTTTCAGGAGAGTCTGCGTCTGCCTCAGCGCCGTGTCGTTTGTGAGAGCAGCAACAGATCTCTGACTCCTCAATATGCCGGCCGCTTCTCCAATCACTGGTTTATCCTGTTCAACGACATCCTGGTGCACACACAGGTACCCAAAGTTACTTCAGTTGAAGTGAAATAAGAATGCATTCATTGTCGGATTGTTTTGTTAATTTAAGGTTTCGAAACAGGCCGGTGTGTTTGTAGCTGACATTTTCAGCCGTCCTCCATTGTCTTTAGATTGTCTTCATTGTGTCTTTCATTCACTCAGGGATCTCTTCCCTCTCAGAGCTTTGTAAGTATGATAAAGTAGCATCTTAGTCTGATGCCCCACCCACCAGTGTCCACTCAGAAGGTTCTGATACGGGGCAATCAATAAATGTGAGCCCTGGACGTCATAACGTTTGCAAAAAAGTTTTCCTCCCATCCAGAAACCTAAATTTGAAGGTTTCAGGTTTATTTTTAAAAGTTGGACAATAGATATTGGTGAAAATTTACATTTAAATACATAATACTTTAGGCAAGTGGCTAATTTTCCTCTCTAGTCCCATAAATATGTTCATGTAATCATTGACATTTTCCTTTGATGGTGTCGTGTTCATCTAATTTAAAGAACCACACCTGAAAAAAATGACCTTGATTTATAATTGTGGAGTTTTATTTTTCTCAGTCTTTACCAATGTGAGTAAATATCTCGACTAAATCTTGTTTCTGGACGTCCAGTGTTCACGTTTGTTTTCTGCATGTTTGTTTAGTGGTGATAAACGGGAGTCTTTGTGCTCTTTGGGTTTAATGTTTGCATCGTTAGTGGATCCACTCTGAGAGCTGCTCTGCTCGTGTTCAGAGGCAAACTAAACTAATAAGACCAACTCCAAACAACGAGGCGGTGCTATAACTTTAGATCGGTCTTCAGCTTGTCCTGCGTTTCCCTCGCTGGTTACTTTCATGTATTGTAGAGACTAACTTGGTCTTCCACTGTCTGGTTTGCTGTGGTGTGTTGATGATGTGGTGGCTTAAAGGAGAAAAATACTAGGCACAATCACTGCACCCTTATAGTTTTACACTAAATTAAAACCCCTGGAAAATCAGATAAAATGTTAAATTTTATCAGAAGTTTGATTCTTTCAAACGTAAAACCAGGAGGGAGAGGAGGAACGGTTGTAAAACAGTTTCAAAATGGAGGATTTACTGTTTTTGACCAGAAAGTAGAAATCTTATTTAGAGCATCTCATGTTAAAATTAACGGGAAACATGAACTGATAACACTGAAGTTTATTAAATGAAAAATGCTTGTTGACCATAGAGACAACTTAAAGCCTCAGGATAATAAATGTGTCACCTGTTTACGTTTCTGGTGATAAATTTAATGGAAGTGAAGCTGAGAGGGAAAGTTGTTCTCCCACAGATCAGCTCAGTTCCTGGGAAACTTTCCTGAAGTGAAAAAACATTTTACATCTTCAGTTTGTTGTGCTTCGTTTTGAGTTGGAGTTCATTTCACTTCTATCGTTGGTTTTAAATGCGTTTTTCCATCAAAAAGAGTCTAATTTACAGTTTGAAAACAGTTTTTTTATTTAGTAATCAAGTTTAAATGCATTCTTATCGCTGCAGATCCTCTCATTACTGCTTTTCCTGCAGTTTGCTGATTTATTTTCTAGATCCGTTTCTGAGCAGAAGCTAATTTTGTTTAGTGAAACTGAAATGAATGTTTTTTTTATAGAAAGTTTCCCAATTCGTCAGTTTTTAGAAAAAGCCCTTTCGACGATAACTGACACATATTTGTTGGTCGTTTTTTTGTCTGTCGGGTGATTTTGTAATTTCAGAGTGAGTGATGTTGCTTAATTTGAGAGTTTCAGAAAAGCTGTAGTTTCTGTTGCTGTGCGTTTCTCTGCAGTTCTCCTCATTTCGAATCTATCCTCTGACCTGTTTGTGGGTGAAAACGATAACCGAAGACGGCAGCGGACTGTGAGTTTCTCAAGAAGTTCTGACCAGAAATGTTAAAGTAGATCAATTATGATGCTGACATTAGTTCTCATCAGTGACTGGGGAAGCTCAGGTGAATTTACAGCCTATTATGTGACTATTTCTGTTCAATAATGAAACTAAAACCTTTCAAAAAGCTACTAAAGGAGAAAAAGATTCTTGGTAGAAGCGTTTTTTCATCGGAAGAAGATGAATTAGTTCCTAAAACTGAACATCCTTCCTGTAATTGCTTTTAACCACAATCTGCTGTCCTGTAGATGAACTTCTCACTGCGCAGCGTTTGACATTCATTGGCGGATACCATGTCTCAACATGAGGCCCAATTCACAAAACTATTTTTTGATAAACTTCACACAAAGAACAATCTGCTGATGACGTAATCACACAGCAACAAGCATTTGTGCAAATGGAGATTGGCCCCATTTTAAAGTAGTTATGCATGTATTTAGGGGGAAAACCTTCTCATATTTATGTTTTGTTGTAAATTTACAGCCACAGAAAATGGCGTGACGTTGTAAAAGACCAGCGCACAAATTTTGGGAAATTAAAACCGTTTGCTGCAGTTTGATTAATGATTAATTAATGCTACTATATCACAACAAGCTCGTTAACAACAACGCTAATGTTTTGGTCGGTTATTTTACATCCTTTACTAGTTAGTTAGTGCAGGGATGAACCCAGTCCGTCTTAATTTAAATATAGAAGTTGTGCTCACTGCTGCTTATTGAAAATAAATCTTCATTGTCACAGTAGAAAGAGGAAAGAGTCAGGCAGCAGCAGACCGCTGGTGCCGGGTCGTCTCAGGTAAGGACGGGTTGTGATCAGAACAACAGGGAAAGGGAGCAGAAATGTCAGCGTTTTAGTAAGAACACATCATGGCAAAAATAAACCTTTTTTTAAAAAGGTTTATGTAAATGTAAGCATTGGAATGTCCTTCAGGGAAATTAATATTTTATTGTACTTTTCTCAGCTATACGATCAAAATAATATGTCCAGAGGAGAGTTTCACCCTGGTGGCCTCAACGCCACAAGAAAAGGTACATTTTTGGTTTATCTTAGTAATATCAGGTCTTTTTTTACCTTATGGCGGCTCTTTATTCTGACCCTTCCGTCTCCCTGTAGAACAAGTGGCTGCGGTCCCTGAACCAGGCCGTGGATCTGGTGCTGGGAGGAGCAGCTCAGGGGTCATCGCCAGGGGTCACGGCCGCAGTGTGCCGCACGGCGTCGTACAAGTTCGTCTCAGATGAGCGATTCAAAGACGCTCAGTACACCGGCGGCTGGATGGCAGGACGGGTCCACGGCAGGTCAGACCGCCAGCTGCTGCAGATCCTTAAAACGCTTTGAGTGGATTAGAAAATTTACAGTTTCATAAGAAAAGATAATTGTGATTCTCAGTTTCTCTTTTAGTCGGAATATTTTTTTATTGTTGTTTACATGAGTTGGTGACGCTTTAAAGTGTAATTTGCACATTTTCTTTTTCAGAGGAACCATGAAGTGGCCGGACGGCCGAGTGTACAAGGGAAACTTCAAGGGAGGACTGGAGGATGGGTCTGTATGAATCTGGACCAGTCTTTGTTAAGCTGTGGTCCCCGGACCACTGGTGGTCTGCGGGCGCCCCCTAGTGGTCCGTGAGGCACTGCATGTAAAGAACCGTTTAATTGCCGCGATGTTCGCTCAAAGTGCGATGACTGAAGGTAGCTTACCGAAGGATTGTGTTTAAAAATGATAATGAATAAACGATTAAAGACGGCGTCACTAAAAGGAAAACCTGAAGATAAATGGAAGGTTTCGCAGTGGAGTTGCAGAACTTGTGTTTTTTTAACACAACGATAGGAGATCCAGGTCTGTGGCTGTGTGACAGCGAGCAGCGCTGCGCCCGGCGCTGATTAACTGCACCTACAGTAACATTATTTATGTTGAGCAATCCACTGGCTGCCAGTCCACTCCAGTCTATTTTTGTTTTATTATGCTTCTAAATGACAGATAGCCCTGAAGCGTTATCGGTGCACACAAATTGTAGGAAAGAACTTTTTGGATTTCCATGTTTTCTATCATTGGAAAGCTTAGAATCCACACTTTATAATGTTGTAAATAACTGAAAACGCCCCGAGTTGTAGTAGTTTAATTGTGCTTAAAAAGCAGTGCTACGCTCCACATTAGGATGAACAAAGACAATGGGTTAAGAGATGAATATTTTCCTTTCTGCTTTTATATGTTAAGTCAAATTAAGTGGTTGCTGAGTGTTTGTTAAATGGGGAAAGTGAAGGTTTGAGAAACACTGATGCAGATGAGACCTAAAACCAGTTTGGACAGGAAATAGTGGCATGAACTTAAAATGTTAACTCTTTTCTACAAATTAAACCATGTTTTTGTTTTTTCCCTCCAGGTATGGAGAGTGTGTAATGCCAAACAAAGTGCAGGACAAACCTGACATGTACCAAGGACAGTGGAAGGAGGGGAAGATCCACGGCTTTGGCAAGTACAGGTCAGTACGGCGTTTAATGGAGACACTTTTATTCAAACGGAATCAAAGAAATCAGAACCGTCGGTTACTGGATCCATCAGATCTGTGACGTCTTAACTCAGAGCGCCCCCTTGTGTGTGCTCTGGGTGGCACTCAGGTACGGCAGCGGAGAGGTGTACGACGGCTGTTTCTGTGACGGCCGTCGGCACGGTTACGGCATGCTGAGCTCTGGCAAACTGGCCCACGCATCTTCAGGCCTTTTCATCGGCCAGTGGGTTCAGGACAAGAAGACGGGGTACGGAGTCCACGACGACATCATGAGGTAAAAATAAAACCATAAAAAAAATGCCTCAGTGAATAAATTATCATTCTGTAAAAGTTTCTGAAACAATCTTTAATTTAATTTGATCGTTACATCTCCTTTTTGTTTCTCAGAGGAGAGAAGTACATGGGCTTCTGGCTGGACGACCAGCGGCACGGCAGCGCTGTGGTCCTCACCCAGTATGGAGTTTATTTTGAAGGGTCATTCAAAGAAAACAAGATGAGTGTAAGTACAGCCGTCAGTCGGCTCAAACGGATAACTGTGATTTGTTTTAATGTCAAATATAAGTTACAGTCTGTCTGTAATTGAGCACCCAGAGACATTATAAACCAGACTTGTTATGTTTCTACTGGTTTTAATGGTTTTATCCCTGTAACCTGTCAGGGTTCAGGCCTGTTGGTGTCGGACGATGACACCGTTTTTCATGGGGAGTTCAGTGACGACTGGACCGTCAATGGGAAGGTAAAAAACACGCCGCTTTGCTCTGGAGGCTTTCCTCAGATGAACTGATCGCTCTTCTTCTTCTGTCTCTGCAGGGAGTTTTGACTCTTGCAAATGGCGACCGTCTGGACGGCCAGTTCAGTGGCGAGTGGAGCTCCGGTCTGAAGGTCGTAGGAACGTACGTCAAACCAGCGATGGATGACAACAAAGAGAAAGATGAGCCACCGTGAGTATTTACTTTACTTCCTCATAGAGATGCAAGCAATTGATCTACTTACAATTGATTATCAGTTAAAGATTTATTAGATTAAAATTAGTTCCGATTTATTGACATAAAAACGTTCTTTTAGTCTGATCACCATCCAGTAGAGGGCGCCACTGGCCATCCTTAAATGGAGCCAGTGGATGCAGGATTAAAGATGGTGGCTGTTCCTAACAGGAAAGAGAAACAAACATCATGTGACATTCGCTCGGGCGTTTGGGCCGGCGGCTCCGACCGCGACGTTGGTCCTGAAGTCTGAATGTGTTTGCGTGTCGACAGACTGGGTCAGTACGCGGTGCCTGCAGCTCAGAGGTGGACCTGTGTGTTTGACGAATGTTGGAGTCGACTCGGCTGTGACGCCGCCGGCAGAGGAGAACGGACCGCAGCCTGGGAAACCATCGCCGTTACCATAACAACGGCTCGACGGCAGAGGTAGGCGCAGAACCGCAAGACTGAGGAAACATTTGGCAATAAGTCAGGATGATCTAGAATTTGTTTTTTCCAAACTTCAACCTCTGCTTTGTTTCCTGAATCTTCCGTCCTTCTTTATATTCATCTTCACCAGCAGCTTCCACAACCCAAAGAGCCAATTTAAATCCAGCAAAAATTAAACTTCTTTAAACACCAAACTTTTCTAAAAATGGCAACTTATAATTTTCAATAAATGTCAACAATTAGTTTACTGTGTTTTTTTTAAAATAAGGGGAAAAAAACAACAATGAATATATTTTTCACAGAATATTAGTGAAAAAAATCTGAAACAAAAAAATAATTAGTATGCAATTTCAAAAGTTGCACTGTCAAAAATTTACAGCCATAATTTGTCTTAAAAGAAAAAAAAGAGGTTCAAAAATATTTTTCACCTCATTTGTCAAAAAAATATGGAGCTGAAATGATTAATCGGTTATTGACATAACTAATTTAGTAAACAATTAATTATTAACTGGAGTTTACAGACAGAAAAGAAAAAAACACATTCAGAGTCGTAATGTAACTTATTTTTGTAAAAAAGGTTTAAGTTGTTAAATAATACTTTTTAAAATCTGATTAATTAATTAGTAGATTATCGATTACTAAAATAATTAGTTGTATCCCTAGAAAAAAATTTAATTGTGTGTGTGTGTGTTTGCGTGTGTGTGTGCGTGTGTGCGTGTTTGCGTGTGTGTGTGTGTTTGTAGCCCAGACCTCAGTAAATCTCACACCAAAGTGCTAGAGAGTTTGGAGTTCATCCCTCAGTACGGCGAGCCGGTCACCACTGCGAACTACGACAACGTCAGACGATACCTCATTAAGGTCGATTCTCCCACCTGAGCGTTGATCTGTGCAGCTCCTCCAGAGTCACTGCAGGACAACGAATAATCTGTGTGTGTGACCGTTTCAGGCCTGCGAGACGCCCCACCACCCTCTGGGCTGGCTGGTGGAGACGCTGGTGACGGCGTACAGGATGGCGTACGTCGGCGTGGGATCGAACCGCCGGCTGCTCCGGCAGGCGGTGCTGGAGCTGCAGGCCTACCTCACTCACTTCTACAGCATCGTCAGGTACTTTTATTCACCACGAAGAAGAAGAATAAGAAGAGCGGGTGGCATATTCCTTTAAGAACCTGAGATCTATTGATCACATTAAAGGATTCAAAATGGCTGACCTGCTTTAAAGGTGGCCTGTTATGATTCCTTAAACTCAAACGGAAGCATAAAAACATTAAGATTATGAATTTTGCTTAACTGGTTCCCTTTAAAGGACAGAAATCGGGGCTTTATTTGCTCATCATGCGACAAAAACGAAACCGATAAGCAAAGTGTAACTTTGGCTGTTCACCAATATCTGTTGCTGTCTGCAGGTTTCTGTTTCCAGGGTTACCAGATGACGGCGGCGTCATCCCAGACGCTCCTGACATCAGTCCGAATAAAACCCGACGAAACTCAAACAAAGTGGATCAGGGGTCAGAGTTCGCACAAAGAACTGAGATAAATGTTGATGATGTTATTGTAAGTCGTGTTTTATTTCTCCTGCAGCGTGTTGGTGGTGAGCTGCTCCTCGCTGCTCCTCCCTCTGCTGCTGCCTCGACTTTACCCTCCTCTCTTCACCCTCTACTGCCTGCAGCAGGAGCAGGAGGAGGCGCAGTACTGGGAGCGCATCCTGCGGCTCAACAAGCAGCCAGACCAGGCGCTGCTCGGCTTCCTGGGAGTTCAGGAGTCAGTCTGCAACACACACACACACACACACACACACACACAATATCCCGCTCTGTCGCTCCACAGCATAAACTGCCTCATAAAGAAGAAAATCATAAATCAGGTTTGGTAAAGGAGCTAAAAATCCTGTTAAAACATTTGTAATATTTTGATTCACTTTGTCGGTGATGTTCAATGTATATAACAGTAATACATAAAATATCACAGTGAATTGAAACTATTTTTTTTAGTTCATTTTTTATAATCTTTTACATAAGTTGGATTATAACCCTGATTATATTATTTTGGTGAATATTTGTTTTGTTTCCTGTTGTAGGAAGTTTTGGCCTCACTGGATGTCGATTCTGGGGGAGAAAAAGGAGGTCAGGCTGTTTCATATTCAGCTTCCTCAAATTCTCCTTCATACATGTTTTTAAATCACGTAACAACCATGAAACACATTGAAGTTTCTTGTTGTGATGTTAAATACAGTCTATAAACTGTATTTAAACTTTGTTTTTTTCTTATTTTATGGTGTTTGCAGATCGTTTCCAGCAGTAAAGACGCCTGTTTCATTTCTGCTGTTGAGACTCTTCAACAAATCAGGTGCCACAAAATAAACGCAACACAAAGAATCGGCTCAGGTTGAATCGGTGCAGCAGGATTACAACAGAGCTGTCCAAACTTTTTCACACATTTCGCCAAAACTGTAAACTCAAAAAACAGGCGACCTAAAGAAATGAAGCAGCTGCAGATCTACTGTAGATTTGAAAGGAATTTTTACAAAGTTGTATTCTAGATAGAAAAAAAAGTTAATTTCTACCAAAATCGCTGAAATTTTTAGATTAATCTCAGAAATTTTCTAGAAAAGATTTTCAGTACAAACTTTGACATTTTTGTAAAAAAGTTTCTGGTATGAATCTAAAACATTCGATTCTTTTTAAAGCAAATTTTTAACTTTCCAAACTCAGAAATTTCAATGTCCTTTGTGGAATATTTCTGAGATTAAACTCAAAATTAATTTTTTTTGCTACCAAATTTTCGACTTTTGAAGCTCAGATTTCTTCTTAATTTTTCTAGAAAATTTCTGAATTTTTTGGCAAAAAAGTTCTACTTTTTTCTTTACAATTTCTCATACTTCGCTTGCTATATTTAATCAACTTTAAGAGAGGATAAAATCTTAGTTAGCTTTTCAGTGAAAGTCTCTTGGCTTTAAAATTTGGTTATAAAAAGACGAATACTTTGTGTTGTACTTTACATTTTCCTGTGTCAAAAAATTTTGTTGGTGATGGTTTTAGCCCTGATTACAAACTAAAAGTCTCCATCTGCATCTAAGGGTCAAGTTTGTATAATTTGGGGCCTCACAGAATCAGTCCAAGGGCCACAAATGGCCCTCGGACCACACTTTGAACAAAAAGATCCATATTTAATGAGCATGTTCTGCACGCAGCACCACCTTTACGCCGTCGGATAAACTGTTGGTGATTCAGAAAACGTTTGAGGAGCTGACGCTGGAGGTGAAGCCCTTCCTGGCCGGGGACTTCCTGTGGTGCATGGACGACCTGTTCCCCCTCTTCCTCTACGTGGTGCTGAGAGCCAGGTGCAGATTCACCAGCTGCAGATCCACCAGCTGCCCGGTTCTGATGTTTCTGAGCCGGTTCTGTAGCTCACGTTCTTGTTTCTGCAGGGTCAGGAACCTGGGAGCTGAAGTCAGCCTGATCGAAGACCTGATGGATCCCAACCTCCAGCATGGAGAGATGGGCCTCATGTTCACCACACTGAAGGTGGGAAAGTCCAACAAGCATCAAAACGCAGATCAAACTGCAGCTTGAAACCCTTGAAAATGCTTGAATTTCAACAGGGTGTTTAGACGTTTGGAAACTTCAACATATTTTTACTCAAGTAAAAAGTGGCCAGAAATTACTGAAGTAAGAGTGAAACAGTATTTGGTAAAAAGTTTACTAAAGTACTGAGTACTGGATCAAATTATCAATCATTTAAAAATTACATCATCAGAAGGACCAAAATATGAAGTTAAGGAAAGTTAAAGTACAATAATTCATTTTAATAACAAATAATAAAACCAGGCAAGTGAAAATGTTCCAAATCAGTAAAAAACTTATGAAACTTTAACAAAAACTGCAGGAGTTTGTCTGTCTGGTGAATCTTTAAAACGTGTTTTTCATTCAGTGGGTAGAAAATACAGCATTTTACTCAACTAAAAGCAGAAATACTTCATAATAAAATTACTCAAGTAAAACTAGTCTCTGCCCAACTCCAGTTTTGTAATAAATGTCGACGTTATTTACAGTTGAAACCAGATATTTTCATACAATTGATAAAGAGAAAAAAAAATTCTCCTTGACTGGACAGCAAGTTAAATTTGGTCTGATTTTAATTCAGTCAAAATCACCAAAATTATTTCTATTTTCCAGCAAGAACATTTTTCAGATTTAATTGTATATTGTGTTAAAGCATTTAATTTCAGTAGGATTAGATGCTTAAATGCATTGCTTCATATTTATGAATAAAACATCGTATGTAGGTATTAAACTATGTTATAGAGTTTTATTGGTTTCAGGTTAATATTTTGTTTTTTGGACCAGTCAGGTGGTTCTGGAATGAGAGAGACTTTCCAAAACATAACATTTTGATATGTTTTAATTTACCTTATTTCTGCTGTAGGATACTATGAGACAATATTATTAATACCAGCAATAAATGATATTGCTGGATATAGAGTGAATTGAAAGCGTCTTGTTTTAGTTAATTCATATTGATTTTATCTCCATAGAGTGGAGCTTGAAAATGCCTGGAAACTGTTCAGACCCTGTTATTATTGTCATGCATGCCTTCTTGTTTTTCCCATTTTGAGGAGTTACTGAGACAAATGGGCTTCTGTGTCACATCATATTTATACCCCATGGAAACAGGAACTCATATGTTGCTAATTAAAACGTTTCAAGGTTGTTTTTTTTGTCTTTATATTCTGGACAAAAACACATTTTGAGACACTTTTCTTTCCGTAGGCTTGCTTCATCCAGATCCAACAGGAATCCACTACATAACCAGTGATTCAGTCCCAGTTTGATGGAACAGAACCAGTATTATCTCCCAGTTTCCAGCTGCTGCAGCCAGGCAGAGCTGACCGTCCGGTTTCCCCGCCGGTCACTCAGGAAGCAACAGTTGGCAGAACGACGCGGCGCAGCGCCCTCTGCTGTTGGCACCTGGTAACGCCTGTTCATATACACTGATGTTCAGAATAGAAAAGGAACATTTATTATTCCACACAGGGGAAATGCATGTGCAACAGCAGAACAAAAGGTTGCAAAAGTGTTGAAAATATATAAATAAAAAACAAAAATAATAATACACAGTAAAAACAGTGTATTATTATACATAATCCTGTATAATCTGTATAAGATTACAGATAGAAATGTACTCAGAATCCAAGGACTGTGCATCGTAATGTGCATGTGAACTGAACTTTAAGAAGAAACAGATTGAGATGTTATTAAAAACAGAGTAAATTATTATGCAAATAAATGGCAGTATGTACATCAACACTTCGGTACTTTGATGGTTTTAGAGTCCAAGTGCTGCAGGGAGGATCTGGATTTAAACATGTTGGATTATGATTCAAAAGTTGGAGCTGCTGTGTTTCTCTTTTCTCAGTTTTTGTATTTAAACTTCAGGCAAAAGGAAACCACTTCTTCACTTTAAAAACCTGATTTATTCAAGCACTTATGAAGTTAATTTAAATGTTTTTTACTAACATTTCTCTTGAAAAGAGCGTACAGCTTAATAAATGTAATGGACTGTTATTACTACTAGAGCAGCTACATGCACAGGAAAGGGAATAAATCCTGTTTTTACTGAATTTTTTTTCTGAGTAAATATTTTTTTAAATAATGTCAAATCGCTTTGGATGCAGAAATGCAGTTCAGTGTTTTACTAAACGCCTGTTTGTGGTTTTCATGAGTGTTTAAAACAACTAACAACCAACCTGCTCTTACCGTGTCAGCACTGAACCTAATGCAATATAATATATTTTAATTGGAAAAAAACAAATATTTAATTAGAGCCAATGTTCAAATATTTATTTAATTACAGATGTTATAAAGATTGACTAAATCATTATTTGATGCCAGGAAATGTTCTAGGAAGCGACGTTTATATCTATTACAATGAAGCATCAAGGGTCTTTTGTCTTGTAGTGAGTGCACTGTAATCGTTTATTTATCGGAGAGGTACTTTGATGTTTTGATGTTCTTTATGTCGCTAAAATCCTGCATCGCAGTGAACATTTCAGCCCATCGTTTTGTACTGGTTGCTTTTGTTGTCACAAACTGCAGCACCTTTACATGTTAACATCCTTTTTCATCACTTGAATGGAACTAAAAATGATTATTTTTCTAATTAAGTTTGTATATTTTTTAACTTCATAGCTTTATAAAAGACTGATCATCTGCACTGAATGTTTAGTTTGATGGTTGTATATTTAAAAATGGATAAAAAAGGGGTAATAAACTTATTTTGGTTCCTGGAATGTGTCCTGACTCATTTGTTTTGTCTTTATTTTCTCTGAGTCATGAGTTTTTCAACAATGATCTGCAACATATCCACGACCAGATCCGCTTAAGAACTCTTCAAAATAAAACGCTTCCCTTTTCCAAAATAAGTCGTGCTTGGCGCTTAAATGCGTCTTAATGAACATTTTTTGTAATTATACACAATCATCACATTCAGAGAATAATAATCATGTAAATTAAAAACAAGAACGGCAGGAGAATCGGAAGGAAAGAAGACAACTAAAATGAAATTAATAAAATAAAATCTGGATTTTAGATAGAAAATTTTAAAGCCAAAGGAATGATTGAAGTCTTTTACACAATTCTTTTTCACTAGAGTGAAATAGAAGCCTTTATTAAGGTTCACACTGAATACAGACTACACACCTCCTTAACTTTGAGATATTGTTTTTGTAATAATTTTGGAGAATCAACTTAATATTTAAAGGCTGTGCCAAGTTAAACTTAGGATTGCTACATAAAGCTGTTTACGTGACATAAAAAGATAATATATATTTGTATTTCAACCTGTGCTTTGCTTTCAGATTTACTTTATTGAAATCTTATTTTTTTAAATCAACATTTTTTTAAACTTTCAGCTAGTCTGCAGATTTTGTCTGCGTAATGGCACCAAATGGACACAGGAGGGCGCCAGTGTGCAGGTCAGAGTGTTGCTGTATTTCACTGTTGGAGGGAAATGATGTTTGCTTCAAGAGATAAAAAAGATAAAAAGAGAGAATGAGCACCTGCAGTGCAAATCTGTGCAGTGATGTGCTCTGCTGGTTTCATGTTTGGTTTCTGGTGCAAAACATTTAAAAAATCTACATTTGTTTTACATAATGAGCTGCAGAAAATAGTTATCTGCTTTCATTATGAACGATTAAAGTATCATGGAATCCATCCATCCATCCATTTTCTGTCACCCTTCTCCCTAACGGGGTCGGGAGTTGCTGGTGCCTATCTCCAGCTGCGTTCCGGGCGAGAGGCGGGGTACACCCTGGACAGGTCGCCAGTCCGTCGCAGGGCAACACAGAGAGACAAACAGGACAAACAACCATGCACACACACACTCACACCTAGGGAGAATTTGGGAAGGCCAATTAACCTAACAGTCATGTTTTTGGACTGTGGGAGGAAGCCGGAGAACCCGGAGAGAACCCACGCATGCACAGGGAGAACATGCAAACTCCGTGCAGAAAGACCCCGGGCCGGGAATCGAACCCAGGACCTTCTTGCTGCAAGGCAACAGCGCTACCCACTGTGCAGCCCAGTATCATGGAATATATAGTATATTTATAAGAAAACGCAGTCCAACAAAATTCATTTTTATACCAGATATTTGATTCCATACATACGGAAGAGGATGAGGGCCAAAGATCAAAAAAAGGAATTCTGACTTTTTTTTCCTTTGAATTATGATTTTTCTTTTTCTCAGAATTCAAACTTTTTCTGCTTTTTCTCAGAATTTTTTTTTTTCCTCAGGACTGTGACTATAATCTGCTGAGATAAAAAGTCACAATTCTTTTTTTTTTCATTGACATACTTCTCTTCCGTACATGCAACCAGAAAAATGAGACGGTTTGGTCGCTTCAGATTAGACTTGGAGTTTTATAGCAACAAATTCTGGGTGAATTTGGTGGGAATCAAAGGATTTATATTTCTATTGCTTCTCTTATAAAAGGCCCTGTGGATCTTCCTGAAGAGTATGGAAACACATTTTAAGTAAAAATCTTTCTACTAGTTGTGGCCGATGATCCAAATGTCCAACGTATGATTCACACAAAACTTTCCTCCATTGCCGTCAAATCAGTCTGCAGAGAATCTGTGGAGTGAACTGATTAAATAAATGTAGTAAAACTAAAGATTTCTGAAGTACAAAAGCAATGTCAAGAAAAATATTTATTGTATACATTTTTTCTTGTAATGTTCTTACAGCATGAAAAGTGTTCTTTGGAAAAGTCCAACTTGATAAGGTTTTCAAAAGCACAGATGATCAGACCTCAGAAAGTCGCCTGCATCTGACAGATAATGGCGTAACAAACACCAATTTACTGGCTCGTTTCCTCTTTCCAGGCTGCGTGACAATTTGTCTGAAGCAGACGCAGTTCAGCGAAACACGGGAGGATGTCTGCCGTGTTTAGGAAATAACCAGAAGCTGCTGGCTCCTGTTTTGGAAAGATCTGAACAACTGAGACGAGTGGACAGCGACACAAAACACTTCAGAAAAAAATGAGATTAAAGGAAAGAAAACAATCACTGCAGCAATTAGAAGAATTAAGATGAACATTTAATTTGTCAACTTGATGTTAGTAAACTGATTTAACGCAAAAAGTCATTTTTATCTCGCATAAATTATGATTTGATCCATTTCTGTTTGTTAGAGTTTAAGACAGAAAATCTGGGTTTTTATTTGGATAAAGGGAAATGATATGTTAAAAAGAGACAAAATGAGAGGCAGAAAACTAATAAATGTGTAGTGGTAATAAAAAACAGCGTAACACATTAAATCTTATGCTTCATGGTATATTCTCATGAAATGATTTTGATCAGTCATTTTAATTCCTACTTAATGAAACAAATATATTTTCTAAAATTATGCCTGTATTAGTGAAATTTAGAGGAGTAAAACTTCTTGGCCCTTTAAAAAAAGGATTCCAGATGTATCTTCACCGTGTCTGATTTGTTTTGGTTCCCACAGTGTTTCCCATCTGGGTGGAAAACTTTCTTTAGCCTCCAGTCAGAGTTTGAACTGCAAACACATCAAAAACTCAGGATTTCCATAAAACCACCTCAGCTGAGTTTGTCGATGGAAATAAAGTTTTACTTCACTGTAAATGAGAATCACAAATTCAAGCTAAAGAACAAGTCCACCAAAAAAAACAACAACATTTCTAAACTATAGAAATGAAAAATATGCCAGAAAAATCTCAAAGTTTGACATTAATCTCAGAAATTTCTAGAACTCATTTCTGAGTTTCAAAAAAAGGTTTGAAAGGTTTTCAAATTTCACAATGTTTAAATTTTCTTGCTAATCTAAAATTCAGAATTTTTTTGATTTTCAAACTCAGACTTAGAAATATCCATGTTTTTTTCTACAAAACTTTCTAGATTGATCTGAAAATTTCAAAATTTTTTCCATCAAATTTTCAACTTTTCAAACTGATGCATCTTAGGGTTTCTTTTTTAGATTGATCTAAAATTTCAGTTGTTTTCTAGCTATTTTTTTTTATTCTTTAAACTTAAAGATGTCTGTCTTTTTCTAGAATATTTCTGAGATTGATCCAAAAATTCCTTTTTGAAGTTTTAAACTTAGAAACGTGTGTAGTCCAGAAAATTTTTTATATTAATTTTAAAATCTTAAAACTTTATTCTTGTTATTCTATGGGTTTTTTTTGTTTGTTTTTTTGTTTTTTTTTTCTCAGTATGGCTTTAGTATTCTGTCATACTTTTGTAGTTGCTGAATAAAAAGCTAAATTTGAAAGCTTTTCTTTGGATAATCTCAGATTAGGCCACCAGTTTGTCAGACTCTGAATGTTTTTGTTATTAGAGATGCCCCTGAACATGTAAGGCGAGGAGGAAGCTACTGCAGTACGACTTTATTTCTGTGAAAACAGCCAGCTGAAGACTTCCAGGGACGACTGAACTCAATAATTTATGCTCTGTGTTGCCGCGAGGATCTTTTGAGGAGCAGCTTCTCATGACATCCCCTGGAAAACAGGAGCTAAGAGGAGCAGGAATCCAGATTCCTGAGGACGGCCTGGCCGGCGGAGGCTCTTCTTCACATCCTGGAGAGGAATGTCAGATTCAGCATTTGTCCGCACACCGACACCAAGACTGACAACCAGGATGAATATCAGCTCAGAGGTGCTGCTGTGACACGCTGAAGCCTTTTCTGACCAAACCAAACAGATTATTAGCTCCTTCACAAATTCTTCACTTGTTTTTTTACACTTGTATATGAATATAAACATGTAACAGGGTTACAAACTTCACAATGTTATTGTGAAGTTTGTCAAAATTGGTTCATTTATTATTCAAATTCATTTTGTTTAGTCAAAAGGTATTTTCTGCTGGCATTTATTGGTGTATCAGTTTTGTCGCCTTGCTTTTGACAGATGGTGGTTACCATAGCAACACCATGAAACCTTCACTGACCCACTTCAGGAGTTCAAACCATCTTCATGCTTTGTTCTAAAATGAAAAATTGCAACATCTCTTACAGTTGCAGCTGACTCGATCTGCCAAACCAGACCTTTTGAAGAACCTATTCCCCTCCTCGCCTGTGGTGGCGCTGCACCAAGAACTACTGAAAGAAACGACAGTAAAACCTCTGAAGATACTGAGCACTTCTTTCTTTCTGAAATGTCAACAAAATTCTTTTCCTGTTTGTAATTTTTTCTCCTTTACCTTCCTTAAGCCTCATTGTTCTTTTAGTGACTGTTTATGTAACTTGTTGTTCATATTATTGTAAATTAAAAAAGTAAGAAAAAGAAATGTAAACAAAAATGGAGTAGTGTTAGATTTTAGCGGTTGTAGGATTTGTCTTTTGTCATTGAGAAAATAAAAAAACCTGAGCCATTTCTCCCTCTAGTCCTAGACTCACTTGTTTGTTTTGGTTGTATTTACCCAGAATGCTTTGCGCAATAGTTCGCGTTCTGCTTTTGGAGTGATATCCGGTCCCCTTGCATTCAAACCGCATCAGAGTTCACTTCTTTGGTCCGGATGAAAGGGCGACTGTGGCTGTGTGGCAGAGTTGTCGTCTTGCAATCGGAAGGTTGTAGGTTCGATTCCAGCTTCCTCCTTCCACATGTCGATGTGCCTCTGGGCAAGGCACTTAACCCCAAATTGCCTACCGGTCTGCGTATCGGTGTATGAATGTGAGTGTGAATGGGTGGATGTGACTCTAGTGTAAAGCGCTTTGAGTGGTCAAAATGACTGGAAAAGCGCTATATCAGTGCAGTCCATTTACCATTTACCATTTGACCAAAGCGTGTTCACACTTCCCCAAACGAAGGCTGGAAATGACAGAAACCAATGAAAAACTACCAAAAATAAAAAAACAAAAGACAAAACAGGAGAGATTATGGAAAATACGCCCCCCGACTTTGCAGAAATGTCGTTAAATGTTTGCATTGAGCAGAAGGTTTTAGTCAGGCTGAGGTTCGTACCGTTGGCCTGCAAAGTGCTGACCCAGTTCTCCTGCTCGGGTTGGCATCGCCTGCAAACGGCGGCCAGCTGCACAGAGACGCTTTCACTGCGCTGCAAACACTCGCTGGCCAAGTCTGTGAAACGTGACTGTGTTTGAAGTGATGAGTGAGTGAGGCTGCAGAAACAAGCTGCAGTATTTCTGCTGCTCCAAGTGTGTGTGTGTGTGTGTGTGTGTGTGTGTGCGTGTGCGCGTGTGTGTGTGTGTGTGTGTGTGTGTGTGTGTGTGTGTGTGTGAGAGAGACAGATGTCAGGAGCAGGACTCTATCCAGAGCTGTTCTCCAAAATAAACACTCAAGCGCGTATGCTAAATCTAACAGATGTTAAAAATAAGCCTCTTTCTACGTCATGTGTCTTTGAGTCGCAGATGGAGAAAGTATCTCTGTGGAAAATTTTCTTGTTTTTCTTTGTGTGTGTGTGTGTGAATACATTGATAGAGGTCTTTGCCTCCATAAAGTCTGGAAAAAGTTAAATCAGATCCTATCTTTCAACATTTTTTGTCAAGTTGCACTAAATTTATTTGATGCAACATGAAAAATCTTTTTCTGTCATTTCTGTTATAAAGCTCCTTTTTTTGCAGAATATTGAATATAAACTTAAATATTTTGTAAGCTAAATGTTTTTAAATTTTCTGTACGTTAAATATTTCGTTAATATAGTTGTCAGGCTATTAATTATTTATTGAGATGAAATAAATAATTAATTACCAATTTAATAACTTATTAAATTAGTAATTAAATTAATTCTTTTATTGATTAATTTCAATAATTAAAAATTATTTTTGTTAAAATAATAGATGGTGATGTTTGAGCATTTACGGAGCTAACTCTGCTAATTTGGAAATAATTACTCATTATTACTAAATTAATCATTTAGTAACTAATTATTACTAAATGATTAATTTAGTAATTAGTAATCATAATTTTTATTACTAAGTAATTGCTACATTATTTAGTAGATAATTATTTAGTAAATAATAGTTGTCAGACTATTAGCAGGTAAGATCTCCTGTAGCAGTCTGTATGACAGCAAATTCAAAGACGCATCTGACCGAAGACACTTGAACATTTAGATAAGTAATTAATTTAGTTAAATATGTAATTTGCAAGCTTAGTATTTAGATTGTAAGCTAAATATTTAGCTATGAGATTTATAAATGTGTCAATAACATGGTGAAAAAGTGACTTTGAAAAAATAACACATTTTCTTTATCTCTTTCTCTAAATAAACAAAAGATATTGCTGTAATTTATTTTTTGCTGTGTAACTTTTCAAACGGCATCCTATAAAATACTACTTCATTTTGCTCTGTTAACCCATTTGATTTTGATTTTATAACGAAGTTTCATTCAAACTTGTTGATGAAATGTTGAGGAAGTGTTGAGTCGCCCGGTCCAGATTATATCTGCATTCATGTTAACGCAGATTAAAGTGCTCCGGATTGTGCAGCAGGGTTGTGAGTCCGTCGGGTTTCAGATGACGACACCAGGAACACGACAAGATCCTCCAAGAATCTCTGAAACTTTACCTGCAGTTAAACTAGACGGGTCAAGTTTCTCTCCTTCTAACGTTTGATAACGCTGCTAATTTAGTGACATTTATACACACATTTTCCTGTGCAGAAATAGATTAATTTAATACAACTAATGTGGAAAAAGTGTGAATACTTTCTGGATGGATGTTAGCTTCAGAAAATTTCCCCAAACTCTTGGAAATCATTAAGATGTTTTGGGAAAATATAAAATGAACCTTTTTTGTGTGGTTTTATTACTGAACTTTGACCTTAACAGATGTGAATAAGTCCTTAAGATGTTGTCCCGGGTTATTTTTGGTGTTATGGTGAGTAATTTAATTTATTTATCTATTTAAAAAACAGAAGAATAAACTAATGATAGCAAATTAACAATAATCTAGTAATAATGGTAATAGTAACAGAATTATTGCGTATATATGAGTAATTTGTGGAAGACGTTCTCTGCTGAATAGGTGCAGCTTTGGGCGTTTTCCTCTCTAAGTGGAGCCACACATGGACCTCTGTCCTTCGCGATGCCTTCAAGGCCGGTGGGACTTAATACGCTGGAGGAAAAGAAGAAGCCTTGTTTGAAAAGACTCATACTTTTCTGTGCGGTTTCACACAGACTTATATTGTTTACGTCAAACTTGTAAACGCAGACATCAAATATTTCCTTCCTTCCTCCCCTGAATTAATCTCCAAGGTTTCAGCTGTGTTTTGCCTCGGTTAACTACTGTTTACTCTCTGGTGCTGCAGTCATTGAAGTGCATGATTTAGCTGTACAAGGTGTGCTCGGCCCATAATTACTGCAGCAGGTACTGCAGGGTGTAAACATCATGAATTAGGTCAATCATTTTCTCAAGTTACAGACTGTTTACAGTGAAGAAACAGAAGATTACAGTTTGCTTTTTAAATTAACTCTGGAGTAAATCCTTCTCTCGATAGTTTTATTTAAGCTGCAAATAAAACTAAACAGCCACAGTCAGTTGAACTTAGCTTAAATTAGGATTTCACAGAGGTGTGAAGAGAATCCAAAAGTTGAACTCTTCAGAATTATTTTTACTAAACTAAAAGCAAAAAGCAGCAATTTATTTGGTAAAAACGATTACTGAAGAACTCCTTAACTGCTCAAAAACATCAATAACTTCATATTTAAAAATTACAAGATCAGACTAAAATATCAAGTTTTGTGGAAATTTTTGTATTTTAAATATCAAAATGACAACAAAATCAGGCAAAAGAAAAAAAAATTAAACATCAATTTCAATTTGGATTTTATTTTCTGTTGAAATTGGTTAGGATTTTAAAAATTGTATTGTTTTCAATCTATTGAGAAGGGAGAACAACAATATATTACTAGTCTCATTTGTGTCATTATTTGTGAAAATTCAACGAAAATTATTGAATAAACTCAAAAGGTTGCTAAACCTGCATTTGTTATGTCTACATTCAAAAAGATTATTTTTCTGTTTTTTGTTTTTTCCCTCTCTTTTTTTGCCAAAGTTATTAAGGCGGTCGAAGGAGCAACTTGGTTTATTTGATGTTTGAATAATTAAAATATGCAGTTATAACCGTTTTTACACGGGGTTTCCTCCACAAACATCAGGGGCTCACTTTACATGTAAGTCAAAAAGTTAACGTCTGTCTTGGTGTCATCTATGTTGGTCTCTCTCATAAAATCCAAATAAAATACATGTAGTTCTGCAGTGATAACATGACCAAATGTGAAAAAGAACAAATTCACTCTCCGCTCTCATTCCCCCCAAGACGTAGCTTCAGATTTTGTGATAATTTTTGCAGCTCTCCTCCAGTTTTTTAGACAAAGAAGGATCTCTGGGGAATAGGGAAACAAGACGCTTCAAATCCAGGTCATGCAAGACGTTTGACGGGGAGCCACAGCCTCTGGTGATTTCTCTCTCACATGTGAATAGCTTGTATTATATTTTCAAAGTGTTTCTCTGTAAAAACCAAACCTCACTGCATGCTAACGTCCGGTCTTCTGTCAGGTTAGCACACTTTGATTTCAGACAAACTGACGTTATAGCCACCAGTGAAGTATACGCTGTGATTACGACAGGCTTTTATTAAAGCCGTTCAGGGTCTGCATCCTTTGAAGGACCCGGGAAGAGAGAAGTTGTGTATCCGGACAGGTCTAGCCTTCAGCTAGCTGTTTAGCATCCACCTCAGCGTAACTCATGTTACCTAGCAACCGTGGCAACGTTAAACACAGAGCGGTGAAGGAGGAAAAAAACGGAGCCGAAGTTTGTTTTTTAGCCATATTAATCCTGATTTCTGTATTATTCTACACGTTTTGTAGTAAAGACTGTTCCATATTAAAAAAAAAATAAATCTATTAGTTTGATTCTAAAACGTTCAGATATGTGTGGAACATTTCTACAAAGAATAAGCAAATCGAGAAACAGGGAGGCGGCTTTTATAAGGGGCGTGTTTTTTATTTCGCTGCCGCTCCAGCAAGACTCTGCTATAAATACAATTTGAAACCATATCCATCCAGTTATCATTTAAAACAATTTATTGACTAATTCTTGTCATATCTTGTCAGGTATGCTGAGCTGATAGCTCCTCTGAATGTCGCGGACCAATTAAGGCGCATGCGCACGCATGCGTACTCACTTCATGTAAGTTATTCTGACAGGGTAAGCTAATCGGACAGAACACCGGCCTCCAGTTTCACCAGTTGAATTTTTTATCTAATAAAACAATAAAAATGATTTTATTTTTCCTCTTTTATTCCTTATAAATTGTTTTCATAAAGTCAACAAGCCGTCATATTCGTCATTTGATGATGAATCAACTGTTTCGACAAGTCCGTCTGTTTTCCTTTTTTCTTCCCTGTTGGAGTTTTTTAAAATTTATTTATATTTTTTTTGCTCTAAGCAAAGTCTTTGGTTCAGTTGCTAAGCAACCGCTGCTCCGTCTCTCCCGGCTCCCAGCATCCACCAAGCTCTTCTCATCAGAGGCAGAAAATAAAAACAAAAACATGTTCACTCTTCATATTAGGTACAAATTTGTCCTAAATGGTCAGGCTGCTGCTTTTAAAGTTTTGTATCAATATCCTGCTGAAGGAACCATAGATGACTCATTTTTATATTTTTATTTTATTTTAATTTAAATCTGCTTGTAAAACAGTTCATGATGTTCCTGGACCCTTGGGAGAGAAACTGGCCCACGGCATGACAGACCCTTCACCATGCTTACAAGTTTTTCACTGAAACGTTCAATCTAAGAAATTTTAGAAAAATAAAATAAAACAAAAAATACAGCATGAAATCCATATTATCCAATGTAATACACAAATATTTACATTTGTGAAGGTAGGACAGAAAATTGTTTTCCCATCTTCACTCCCAGCTCTCTTTTGCTCTTCTTTCAATAAAAAGTGAAATTATTTTAAAAAAGTGGAAGATGACATATCTGTAGGAAAACATGAACCAGATTTTTCTACATTTTAATGTTATTTAATTATTAACACACCCCTATGAAACATGGCAGATACCAAATTATGCTCCAAAACAAATAAAAATAGAACAGAAATGTACACAAAAACATTGTTTTTAACATATGGAAATGTAATAGCAACTTTAAATACTAAAATACTTGTAAATTAAAACTATATTTTTTGTAAAATGTACAGTAAATAAATACACATTCGGAAGTAAAAGATGAAATTACATATTTAATAAGGTATATGACAAAATATTGTTACATTTTCAAGATTTGTTTGGTTTACTCAAACCAAATCCAAGAATATTTTGAATTTATTAAAAATATAACCTTAAAAACAGAAGTTGAATGTTACAGTAATTTGAAACATCCAAGTTTCTTCAAACAGTTATTGTAAATGTTAATGGTTTTCAGAAGGATGATTCTGCTGTATATTGTCAGAGAAAATCTGAGGAAATTAATAATAGGCATATTTTCTACTAATTTTAAAAGCATTTCTTCCCAACTTTTATAAAACATTCAAAATTTTGATATCAAATTTGGTCTAGTTTGTATGCACAATTTTAATTTGCTCTGCTGCGTTCACAGCACATATAAATATAACTTCATATGTAAATGTTAGGCCAAATAAATGGATTGATTATTAAATTACACGTTAAAACAAGTAAGATGTCTGTTGATCGCGTGCAGCCCCGGGCTCATGCCCGCCAGGTGCAAAGCTAACCGTTGAAAAGCTGCTGGACAAAAAGCGGAGTTGTTCCTTTAAATGCCCTTCCTAATAACACGTTTCAATATATTATTACATTCACTTATTTTCAGCATTCTGGATGCCTCTTAACATGATAATTAATACAAGGTCATTTTTCTCAACGTTTGACGGTTATAAAGTAATTTCTTCGTGTTCTTGACGCGCTCTGATTGTTTTGTTTTAAAAAAAAAACCCCATCCATTCTGTGCTCTTATTTTGAAGGTTGACCCGCGAGTTTCTGGTCTCCTAGCAACTGAGCTGCGCTAACTTGACGCGGCGGTGCTGTGGTCAGCCTGCAGCATCAGAGGAAAATAACAGGCTAAACAGAGTGTAAGCCCCTGATTGTGTTCTTTCCCTGGAAGATGGTGGCCAAACAGAGGATCCGGATGGCCAACGAGAAACACAGCAAGAACATCACGCAGAGAGGAAACGTGGCCAAGACACTGGTGAGCCGTTAGAGTGACAGCCAGATGCCAACATGACATATTAGCCCAGATAGGGGACGTTCAGCTCGGCAGGAGGTGATCATCATGTTAATTACAGCAGATGAGGAGTTTTGTTTATTTCCGTTAATGGATTTAGACTGTTGCTGGTTGCTACAGGTATATTCTGTTGTAAAGCAGGGGCGGATCTAGGGTTCTGAGGTACTGGGGGGCTTAACCCACGTCAGAAATCTATGGTGTCAATTTAAAGTCATTTCATAAGAAATTTATTTTATTGTGTATAAAGATTCAGCAGTCAGAATTTTGGACTTATAATACTGTTCCTAAATTTCCTTTAAAAACAAACAAAGGCAGGAGTATGACCACTTTTTTTTTTAAATAAAATGATTTATTTGATGAACAGCAAAAGTCTTTTCTAAACAAAACAAAAATATCCTTACTTGCTTGTATGCTTTATTGTGCTTAATTTCTTTTTTCTTTCTTTCCTCCCTTCCTACCTTTCTTCCTTGTGTCCGTTGTTCCTTCTTTCCTTGTGTCCTTCATTGTGTTTTTTTTCCTCCCTTCCTTCCTTTTGTCCTTTGTTATGTCCTTTTTTCCTTCTTTCCTTTTATCCGTTGTTTTTTTCCTTCTTTCCTTGTGTCCGTTGTTCCTTCTCTCCCCTTGTCCTTCATTGTTTTCTTTCCTTCATTCATTTATCCTTCCTTGTGTACTTTGTTCCTTCTTTCGTCCTTCATTGTGCCTTCCTTCTTTATTCCTTTTTGTCCTTCCTTGTTTCCATCGTTTTCCTTCATCCTTTTCTTATGTTTTTATGTCTTCTTTGGTTTTCTTCCTCCTTCCTTCCCTTCTTTTACCCATGAATCTTTTTCTCTTCCCTCCTTTGTTTAACTATTTTTATTTTTCTGCGCCTCTCTCACCTTTTTTATCTGTTGCTACTATGAATAAATTCATCCGTAGTGATTAAATACAGATTTTTTCATTTAAATTACAAACTCTTGGAGTTTCTGCTTCTCTGCTGTTGCATTAAAAATGTGACAGATAACTCATCTGATATCCTCCTTGTCTTCGTCTGTCCAGATCTCATGTTGTTCCATCTGTTAGACTCGTCCTCTCCTCTGCTCCTTTTACTCTCGCTCTTTTGAAACAAAATATAAAGAAATGAGAGTTGACTTTATTCAAATAATTTGCTGTGGGAAAGAACAAATGTCACGGATCATCTTGGAGCTTCTTTCAGTTGCGTGTAAACCGGCATCTGAAGATGTTTTTGTTTTCCACCTACTCCCTCTTCCTCCAGCTTTGTTTACATCATCCCTGCCTGACTAAAAGCTTCCCCCACAAACACGCAACAAGCGCATGACCTCACGGTGACGCCGCTCCTTCGACCAACTCTGAGCCCACAGTGGGAAGGAAACGTAAACTCTGCACCAAGTCGGCACTTTTCTGTCCATAGCAAGACGCTAGGGTTAGCTTGGTGCAGCCGCAGAGCATCGCTGGTTCTGAAAACAAGATAATAGTTTTTATTATTTGAACACTGAAAAAAATGGTTGATTTCGTTTCCAAGGAGGTTATTTTTATTTCTTGAACAGGAACCAAATTTTCAATAAAACTTTTGTGTTTTAGTAAAACATGTGGCAAAAAGTTTGAACATAAACTGTGGAGTCTATAGATAAAAATCAAAGTAACAGGGACGAAATAACACATTTTAAAGAAACGTTTTTTCTTTGCAGAGGAATCAGTTTGATGATGTCATATATGTGTGAATACATGTTAGCAGTAACACCATGAAACCAAATATCTATTTTATTGATGTTAAATATTTGCAGAAAATATTCCCACCACAGAAAAAACGGTTTGATTTAAAACTGCAGAAGAGCTTAAACAAAATGAAAACAAAAATATTTAACCTTCATCATCATCTTTTTTATCAAACTGATTCACTTTTACTTTGCAGCTTCATGCATTTGTTTGTGTCAGTTGTGCTAATCTACACCGTGTGTGTGTGTGTGTGTGTGTGTGTGTGTGTGTGTGTGTGTGTGCGTGTGCGTGTGTGTGTTTCCCGTAGCGACCCCAAGAGGAGAAGTACCCCGTCGGCCCCTGGCTTCTCGCCCTCTTTGTATTCGTTGTTTGTGGATCAGGTAAACCCAGCAGGAGGGAAAAAATTATGTATTGGTTTAAATTTCTTTTTATAAATATAACAAAATCTGAAAACTGTGGCATGCATCTCTATTCAACTCTACCAAGTCGAAACAGCAAATTTTAAGACATTTTTACTCGTTCTTCATAGTAAAAGTAACTGAGTTAATCAATGTATAAAGAGTGCCAATGTTTTATTCTTGCTGCAGGTCTGGACTTTGACTAGGCCATTCTATCACATGAATATTTGTCAATTTAAAACCGTTCTCTTGTATCTCTGTATTTAGTTTAAAGTGTTCTGCAGTCACTAGAGCTGAGAGGCTGCAGGTTTTACTAACATTGTGACTCAACAATCAGGATATTTTTGAAACGGCTCATTTTCTAAACACCGAAAAACCTTAACTTACTGCCAAAAATGTCTGTTTTTTTTCAAACACATGGTCTGTTTTTAGAAACAATATAGACCTAAATGGAGGTATAAAAACTTGCAAAATGTGAATTTTGCATAATAGGTCTTTAAAATTTCAATAGGCAACATTGAGGAAAAGGTGGAAAATTTCAAAGGTTCTGGAAATGCCTGAACAGAATGGAACTGCAGCTCTTTAGCTAACATTTTAGTGTATGTACCGTGTGGGAGTGTAAGAGTGACACATTTTCTTTTGGTGTTACTCTACAAACGTTGAGTTTCTAATGTTGGTTGTGGAAACGTCCTGACTTGTGCATCTCTGGGCTGTTAGCCATATTCCAGATCATCCAGAGTATCCGTATGGGGATGTGACACAGGGGGTGGGCCGCGACCCCTGACCCCCTCCTCATGCCCTCAATGGGCCCGGTTAGCCATCGCCTGCACACTTGCGCCCTCATCCACCACAGAGCGACCTCTGACCCCCGATCAGCGTTTCCAGTGTTGCAGTCTGTGGTGCTGACAGCTTTTCTACGGACAGTCTAAAACCACGCCGGATGCAGAACGACTTTCATTCGTCGCTTGGCTCCTGTCTGTGAGTGTGTGTGTGTGTGCGTGTGTGTGTGCGTGTGTTTGTGTGTGTGAGCTGGCGATGAATCCTGCTGACTATGTGCCATAACTGTTATTTTCTTCTATGCTGTACGAATGAAGAATGTGGGTTTTTGTTGTTTTTTTGTTGTTTTTTCTTTGTTTTTCAAATAAATGTGAAGCAGTTGGAGCCGTCACTGTTTGTTCTGAAAACTGGGTCACATGTTGGTGAAAATGTGGTTAAAACTAAAGATCAATAAGTCAGATTTATTTCACTGCAGACTGAAGCCAGAACATAAAAAATGTATCGCAAGGTTTCTGCAGGTTTCACCAACTCAAATTTAAGGCTTTTTTAAAAGAAAAAAGGCTTTTTTAGGAAAATTTAAAGCTGTATCACAACAGAAATGTACTAAAGAAAATTGCATATTTTATTTACTAGATGTCTTAAGACATTTCTTTTTACCAGCATTTTTGGTTAACTTTCTTAATGTTTTTTATATATATTTTTTCATTATTTTGTTTTTAGACCTTTGTTGCACTTGAGATATCAATATATAAATGGCATTATAAATAAAATGTATTATTATTGTTATTATTACTAGTAGTGCAAAGCTTTTTCGCACATTATTAATGTAAAAAAAAATCAGAGTCTGGTAGTAACTAGTTACTCTAGATGTAAGTGAGCAAACCAGGCGATGTCGTCATGGTGATTGGTGCACCAGCATCTTGTGGTTGATTTTTCCAATGGTTTGAAGGTAGGAGACGGGTAAGGAAGGAGAACTAAAGGTCTGCGGGGGTAGGAATGGCTGCTGGGAAGGAGGGTTGGTAGGAGGGTTGGAAGGAGGGTTGGAAAGAGAGTTGGTAGGAGAGTTGGTAGGAAGATTGGCTTTGGAGCCCTACATGTGACCCTACTTCTGCAAGCTCCAAAGTGGTGCAGTTGGTAGGACTGTTCCCTTTAATCAAGAAGGTCCTGGGTTCAAATCCCACCATGGAGTGTTTTTGCATGTTCTCTCCAACGTCTTCCCACAGTCCAAAAGCTGTCAGATTGATTGGTCTATAAATTCTCTTTAGGTGTCGGTGCATTGGTTGCCCTACAATGGATTGGCGACTTCTCCAGGGTGACCCCCTCTTGCCCATTGGAGAAAGGTACCAGCAGCCATCATGACCCCACTGGGAATTTACCAACATGTACGACTGATGGAATCAAAAGTAGTTGAAGGATATCAATACATTTGAAAGTTTGAATGGTGTTTGTAGCTGAAAAGTAGTTGGCTGTGAAAAATCTTTTCAGCTGAATTTTTCAGAAGTTATGGGATTCCCATTTATTTCAACGGGGCCCAAGATGATGCAGACATGAAACTGAATATTTTATAAACCGTTGAATATGTCAATACCAAAAGAGATAGCAGCCATGTCCTGAATGAGCAAAATATGGTAAAAGTTGAATTGTTGAAATGGCAGAAAGAGGAAGTAAAGTGGTGAAAAGTGTATGTAAAAAAGTGGAGAAACTCAAGCAACAAAAAGTGTGGAAAGCTCAGCGCTTTCTGCTAGACTTGGTGTAGGGCTGACCTATAGATTCATTTAAGATAAAATGATAAATATGACAGTAAAACTACTATTTGAACCAGGTGGAAAAACTGCCACTTGAGTCCTGGGTAGAAAATTTACAATCAAATGTTTTTCATTTTAATTTATATATTCTTTGTAGTTTTGACTAAACGTTTGGTCTGAGTGTGTTCTTTCAGCAAATGACCTTCCGTAGAGTGGCTATACTTAAAACAATAATTAGCTTTTAACTAAATTAGGTACAACTAATCATTTCTGCCTTAGTTATGAATTAACATTTTTTCAACTTCACTTTGATTACCGTAACCACTTTCATGCATGAGCTGCAGAATAATACAAATCTCAACAAGAGCCTGTCAGGCAACATGAAGTAGGTCAAAAGATCGCAGACTTCATTTTTTAGGGTTTTTCAGCAGAAAAAAGTTTAATGGAACTCATCTTGTTGACCGAGACAAAGACAGCGACCAGGATTTACTCTTAAGCAGGTTTATTGAAAGTTGTGAAGTGCAGCTGTCAAGTGCAATTGTAGGTATTTTGTTATCTCATCCGGTCTTTGAAGAAACATGCACAGAACATGAGCATACAACTGATACACAGAATGAAAAACAATAACATCTTCAGAGCCTTATCCTTTTTTTGTTTTCTTCCTAAGTTTGCTTTTTCAGATCCAAAAAGATTTCACTGTCAAAAACAAAAGAAAAAATAAACCCCAAAAGGTGCAATACTTAACAAAAAGAGCAATGAGAAATGGTGTACAGTCAGAGTTAACGTTGCAGTAAAAGAGTTGGACAACATTGTTGGTTGTTGCCAGTTAAATAACCTAACCCTCCTTCCCAAGTCCAGAAATTACAGCATTAAAGATGGCTGACACAGACTCCTCTGCATCAATCTGCGTGACCTAGATAGCATCTGTTCTTCCTTCCTCTTCCTCCTTTTTTACATCCTACTTACACTATACAGAAATGTACATCTGCCCTTTGAACTTTTACCCAATAAAAAGAAAAATGCAGCTTAGCCCAGAGAGTCGATGGAGGCTGAAGAAGCAACATGCCGGCAACAGTGAGCTTCATCAAGGGCAAAATGACGAGCCTGAAAGGGAAATACTGAAAATAGATTTATCATCATCATCATCATCATCATCATCTTCATCGTAAGAAACCAGGTTTTTGTTCAACCCACAGTTTGAGTAACATCATCAATGCTGCCGAGTGTTGAAAATAACCTCCTTCCCCATTCCAGATGGGGACTTTGACGTGATAATAATAATATTAATAATAATAATGGCTCACAATCTTTTTCTGTCACTGAGAAGAACTTCTTCATCTCTCTCAGGATCTCGCCTCAGTAAAGAACCGCTTTTTATTTACATCATTCAGCAAAACAATGACAACCAGAACCACCAGAACCGCCTGCTGCTGCTGTCAGCGTCAAACCCAGACACAGGCACAGTGATCTCATTTTAATGAAAGCGTAACGTCGTCACTGACTGTTTCTTCATGGTAGCACATTCTTGTTGATGACCGAGGGCTATTTGGCAAACGTGTGATGATTCCTGGCCACCTCACACACACAGCATAGGAAGATTGTCCACTGCGCTCGCTCACTCGCTCGTCCCGCTGGCTGCATCCTTCAGAGATAAATATGTGCAAATTCTCGTCTTGACAGCATCAACCTCCAGCTGAGGAAGGCAAACTGCGGCGCCGCGGCCACTAAAACGTGAGAGGTCGCTCAGTTTGTGTCATCTGGCTACGCCGAGGGGCCGGCGCTGTGCGAGGCGGGCTGGGCCAGGCCGGGGGCGGCGGCGCTGGGCGGTCCAGAGGGTGCGGTGGTCTGCGGGGCGGGCGGCGAGCCGGTCTGGACCTGGGCCTGGAACTGGGCCATCTGCTCCGGGCTGGCCAACGTCTTCAGGAGCGTGTTCTCCTGCTCCAGCTGTGAGTTTCGCTCAATCAGCTCCTTGATCTGCTCCTTCAGGACCTCCACCTCCTCACGCACGGCGTACATCAGGTGGCTCTTTACCAGGTCCTGCAGACATACACACGGTTAGTGGTCGATTTTAGACGTCTGCTGAGGCAGATGAGAGTATAAGATCGTCTTCACATGAAAGTATCAGCCGATCACTGAACTCCAAAAGTTAATACAGCAGTAACCATGACAACAAAGTTGGGTTAAAGAGTTGGAAACACAATGAAATGGTCGGATTCTTCATAAAAATCTAAAAACTATGGACAACCAAAATAAAAAAAACCCCTGTGTCTTCAGGAATCTTAAATTCACTACAATACAAACTGCTACAAAAGCTCTTTGCCGCCAATAGCCATCGCTGCCAACAATATCTCTTTAATTAAAGGAGTTTAATTAAATTCTGCACACTAACGACTCCAGCAAATAGAAGTGATAAACGCTTTTTTTTTTTAACCTGCAACAGTCGTCTACAGTAGAAGGAGAGACAGGGTCGGTTGGCATGCAATGTGGTCTGTCGGCCATCTTGGATTTAACAAAAATAATTTCTTGCATTTGCACGTAGTTGATAGTGTATTTTTTTATGCATTAGTGTCCACTTTAGTGATCTGTGTGCATTTATGATATAAAAATCCACAAGAAGCACAATAAAATGACTTAAATAGCTGTCCACTGTAGTGACCACTATGCATGGAAGGGCTAAAAAATATCCTATCAATCATGTTTTGATCCCATTATTGGAAGTAATTTTAGCTGCAGATTCAATCTCTGCTCCAAATGATCAAGTTTTCAGTAAAAGTGCTGCATGGTCGCATTTTAGGCAATAAAATGTTTATGTTCATATTTAAAAAAAGGAATTAGATTTACATGTGTATAGTTTACTGCATGTCTAATATTGTATAAAAAAAGACTTAAGTAGTTAAATTTAAAGAATATGCAGAATGTGTAAATTGTTTTTATCTTAACCAAAACAAAAATATATATTTTTCCTCTCAAAAAAATGTTTCGTAAAACCTGATTAAAAACCAGGTTTTTAATCGCTGGTTAAAAACCTAAATTAATTGGCAAGTTAATTAACAACTACACAGTTTCTTAGAGTTTAAAGTTAAAAATTACCAATTATAATTAAGAACACTAAATGGACCTGGGGACATAAGAATCTATAATTGTGGCTTCAAGTAGTTGATATACAAAATATTGTTTTAATATTGACATCATTTAATTGGTTTTTGCACTACAGGAAGTTGTGAAGAAATCGCCATCATCACCATCGTCATGGTTTTCTAGATCTGAGCTTTTCTTCATTAGCTGCATTTCCGCATTGAAAGCGTTTCTGAAACAGTGGAGCTCCTGCCAGCTCTAGACAAACATGTTTCAGTGAACTGAGGTGAAAACAAACACAAGGTGTGTTTTTGTCCTGCATAACATGATTGTAATGTATCTGCCTGCTTTAGAAATGTTTATATAAGGGTAATGATGTGGCAGCAGCAACAGTAAATAAGTGAACAATGTGATGCCACTAAAACAAAAGGTATTTTAAACTAAAATATTAAAACAAATCAATCTAAATTAAACAGATATGCTTTAAAACATAGTTAATATGTGTTTAACAGAGGACAATGTGAATGCAGTAGCTTCTGTTCTTGACCCGATTCTAAAACGGTTATGTCCCAAAACAAAATGTATATCAAATAAGAAAAGCAAAAACTGGAATGAACTGGACTGGATATAGATGTTGTGAATATGGTTAATATGTATAAAAAATAAACTTTTAAACATTAATGTTTGTCTAGTAACATATACATATTTTGTACATTCATATTCACTTAACTTTGTCTTTTTTTAATTATATTTAGCTTTGTCAATCTAAAAAGTATATTTAAAATAGAATTTTTTTAAAATCACTGATAAGTTGAAAAAGATGAGAATATCTGGTCCTTTGTTTTTTTTTTTTATTTGATATAATCTATAAATAATAATAATAATGATAAAATCAGAAAAACGGACAAAAATGAGGAAGATATCCCTTGGCTGCCATCTCTAACCCCGCCCACATGTCGGTGCATTCAGCCAATCCGAAGGCGAGATATTTATACCAAGGCGTGAGAGCCTTCCATTTTGCCTAGCAACAGCCCTGACAACGGAGATGGCGAAACAGAAAACAAACTGCAATTTCGCTTTATAGAGCATTTTAAAAATAATCATCTTACATTTCATTAATTAATAGCAATAATGAAACAACGCTACATTGACACACTGAGACGGAATAAGAATAAATATTTTCTTTTTCGTTGTTGGATTTAGTTATTGTTTGTAACAGAAGATTTCATTTCATTTCATATGGTTGAACAGACGTGAGATTGAGGAAAACTCACCATTGCTTGTTCAATCTTGTTGTCGATGGCCACCACGCTGGCTCCGGATGAGCTGCAAGAAAAAGAGAGTAAAAGGAGAAATGAATTCAGCAGCTTCATAAATACAGCCGCGCTGCAGTGAGGAATAAAAAGACGGGAGAAATGCTGCTTTTCTCCTCCGCTGTAAGAATGTGGGTCGGGACCAGGAAGCATCTGGAAATTTCTGTGAACCCCGCCGTCCTGTGCAGGCTGGGTTTTTACCTGTCGAGCTTCAGCTGAGAGCTGTCTGCGCTCAGCAGCGACGACAGAAACGAGATGGAGAAATTTCTCAGCTGGCAAACGCCTAAATCCATCGCCACGGTGTAGCACGACGCATTCATCCTGCTGCGGGTGTGCAAACTAAAACAGCCCGGAGTCCAGCCGCCGCCTCGGACCGGCAAATCCACTCCTAGCGGCCCGGTAGAGAAGCTAGAAGTCCCGCACAGCCTGAGCCCCGCAGCGGTACGGATGCAGTCCAAGGTCAGCTCATCTCGGCGGCACACAAAAGGACTGCGGATCTCCACGATCCCGCATAATTTATCCCGCGACAGAGCGGGGAGCTGGCTGCTGATTGGAGGAGGCGGAGGCTGTTTTGAATAATTCATGCGGGGATGCCCCACCTGCCCGCTCACGACGGCTCTGCGTGAAAACTCCTGCAGAGGAGGAGGAGGAGGAGGAGGAACTACCTTCAGCAGTCAGGGACTGGACCGGGACAAAACTGCTGCAAGGACAGCAATCACTCTGTCATCCCGGGTCAGGACTCCGTGGTCCTTCATAGTCCAGAATTTTTAAAACGTACCTCTGTTAGCAGGGCCGGATATACAACACTGTGGGCCCCTGGGCTGGAAACCGTTTTGGCCCCCTATTCACTAAAACATTATTTTGCAGTAGTATTATCAGACACCAACATTGGTCCAAATTTTTATATTTGTGCATCCCTAACATTTACTTTGCTGCAGTTTAGAAAATTAACAATAATGGCTCAAATGGAGCAGAACTTTCATTCAATTTAATAATAACGCAGCAGGCTCACAAATACACGTCTAAAAAATATCTATATTCCTGTTTTTAGTTTATATATTTATCTTCAGCCACTTTAAGAGATTAACGCTCCTTTATCACACCTAAAAAAAGGAAAGAAAAAAATATATATATATACACCTCCGAAACACGTTTGTTGCAACCGGGGTGGTAAGAAATTTATTTTCTGGCTCGTCTGTAAAGCTACACTGAGCATCAGCTACAGCAGCCAGGTGGCAAAAGCCGGCCACTCTCCAGGCATTGTGCCAGTCAACTCAGGAATGCTTATTTGTTCCCCAAAAACCAATAAAAATCCGGACATTTCCATAACTCAATGAAATCTATCTTGAAAACCCGACACTCTGCTGCTAGCACTTAACTTTCGCCAAAAACTCAAAGGCGGATGTGAGAATATAGAGCAGCACAATCACTAAATAGTAAAACATATTTTAACGAAGCTTCGAGGCAGATAATTTGCCTCAAGGAATTTCAATAGTCAAATCAGTTGAGGAGTCATTGCAGACTTAGATATTTGCACAAGTTCCAAAGGATTAAAGTTGTACATGAATATGAAAAGACTCAGCAATACAGAAAATTGCCAGAAAAGGACAGAAATATCTTAAGGGGAAGAGAAAAATGCTCATTCTCAAGATCCTAGTTTTTGCTGTTGTTATGGAGCAAAATTTGAGTTAATTTCATAGAGATTTAGAACAAAAATGAAATAACTGGCCATGACACTTTTACAAGGAACAAACTATTTATCACTTGGACAAAAATGGCTAGTAGCTTTAAAACAAGTCTATCAGCTCTAAATGAATTTAGTACAAACACAGATTAGCTTGACCAAAGGCCAAGACCAAAAGCAGACCTTGACAGTATGCAAATATTTCTATATCTGCGACAGACTGGCGACCTGTCCAGGGTGACCCTGCCTCTCACCCAGAACGTTAGCTGGAGAGGCACCATCACTTCCCGACCCCACGAGGGTCAAGGCTGTTAGAAAATGAATGGATGGAAATATTTCTATACCAAACATTTAGTGCTGGAATAGTAATATTTCTACATCTCATAGAACTGTACCACTCTATTGCAGATTATTGTTTAAATTATGCAAACATGCAGATTGTTCAGGGGTAAAAAAAAAAAAAGTAATCATTAACTTTAAAAACCTTTAGCTTTAGCCTCCACAACCAACAAATCTGGATTCTGTTATGTACTGGAGATAAAATATAAATTTATAACCTTTCAAACACATTACATTAAAAATCCTGAATGATCCCTCTTCTGTTTTTGGAAGATTTTTAGAAGACCTGGACAATACTCTTTATTACTACGTGTAAAAGGTGATTGTTTTGTAAAACTTAAAATATGTGAACAGATTTGTAATCCTGTTTCACACAACAGGAAAAAATGGGAAAATAACAGTTTTACAAAGAGGAAGAAGAAGAAATGGAGCGATTCAATGTGATGTACAGTATATACATACACTGCCCCTGTGTGGCCAATTTTGGTACTTCACATGATGCTTTACTCTTTAATGGTTAAAAACAATTGTAAATATTTGCATAAAGTACAAGGAAACATTACAAAAAATGAATGGGAAACTCAAATATTATGCTATTCTCTTTTCTACAGGTGGAATAATTTTCTTTAAGGAGGATTCAATATGGTCAAACTGACTCAAACAACACACCCTAAAAGAGAACTCACAGCTTCACAGACGGGAGGATTTTGGTGAAAAAATATTTATCAGCTCAAATTTCGACCTCAGAAATTCACCCCATCACAACAAAAACATTCGTGCTCCTACGCAGAAGATCCTCCCTTTACAATCTGAAGCTCCACTTTCTCACAATTCCTACTGAACTGAAACCCTTAAAACTGCTGATATTTGATCATCTTCATATTTACACAATTCAAAGTAAATTTCCCACAGAGGTCACCCTAAAGGTCACGAGTAGCACTGATGTCAAATCTATCAGAAAAATATTCCTTTTACACGTAAAAAACCCCTACAGTTTGTTAAATACAAAGCAACTTCCAGATCTACATATTTTGCTGCTGTTTTAAGAAAGTACTTGAAAATGTTATTTGCATTTTAAATATCATTAATTAAAATCCTGTTTGGAGAGTTTATATCCAGCAATTTCAACATCAGGATTTCCCCCGTGTATCATAAGCCTGGCGGGACACCAGGCTTTACTTGTGGCCCCACCTGGCTAAGCATTACTTATTTTTTTAAGTCTTTTTAAAATGTTTGCATTTGTTCAGACTTTATAGTTGGTGTTCAGGTATCAATCTTCTAATCTTTTAATAACATAATTATCAAGTGATATTTTCAAATTTTATGTCAACTTTAAACATTCAACTCAAAAACATGACGAGTCGCAGGATGAATGATTAGCCTGGCATCCAACCACCGGGCTTAGTAAGTTCTCTGGGAGAAACCTTGAACATTTAAGCTTAAAAAAATTTAAACTTTGATAAATATGCCACAAAAGCAGTAAAAAGTAGGTTGTAACAATCTAAAAAAAAAAAATCAACATTGCAAAATCCTGGAGGGACTGACGGAGGGTGTGGTGGTAGAAAGAGAAACTTTTACTTTAATAGTGAGTCTGATTTATGCTGCACGGCTATAAAGTCAGCTTCAAAGAGACTCTCTGCTCTCTTCTGATCCTCAAACACCTCAGGACTCTCTGTACCAGGAGTCCAGACACTTAAATAAGGAACACTAAGCCGCCATGATCTCTTCCGGTTTGGTCTTTGACTGGAAGGCGGTTTAGCCACTTATCCACACCCAAATAGCCTGCACACCTGAAGCTCTTAAACGAGTCAACTCTAAGAATAGATCTGAAAATTGGATGTTTTTCAAAACACGTTTGTTCAGATCGTTAAACATTCTTTCACCTCTTTTCTCCCAAACCAGACTGAAATAGCTGAGTCTATGATGGGGAAAATTACACAACTTTTTCCATCATTCCTCATCACTAATAAAATCCACTCTGTGGGTTTGCACTGGTGTTTTAAACTGGTCGAAGATGTTACTGGTGAACGCATCACACCTGAAATATTAAATCCTGCCAAAGATTGCATCCAAACATTTCTCTGAGAATGCGATTTGCACACACTGATATTCTGCAGTTCTAGATCTAAATCACTGGATAATGACGTTTTACTGGCAGTGACAAAGTAAACTACATCACTTAGACAGAGAGGGAGATATGGACTGAAAGTTTTACCACTATATTCTGTGACAAGGATAAAAATAATGAAAATAACCATGTATTACTTCTTTTTTAGGGTGGATGTGACCTTTTTGTCACAGCAATTATAGCCACACAAACACAAATATTGCTCTTAAAAAACATTCACCTTTTTTACAACGATTCTTTAGGACAACAGTAAAATAAAAAAAAGTCTTTTATATCACTAAACTGCAGACAGCAACATTTTAACATTATTGGTATTTACTGATGCTTTCATTGAATGAACAGCTTTGGATTTTTTTTAAGCATTAATTGAAATTTAACATAATAAATCTATATTCTTATAAGAAGTTTTTTTGTGGTAAATGATAATACAATAAATACCCACCAATACTTAGACAATAAATCAAACTTATGCAGAAGAATATTATAAAAAAAACTAACTCAGAGTAAAAAGCACAGTAATATGTTCCATGTAATGCCACTGATGTGAAACTTTGAGATGCTAACATGTATATTATTGTGATTAATCGTGATTAACTGATTACTGAAATAGTGGTCAACTAACTTAGTAATTGATTAATAGCTAAGAGATGTATACAGATTTTGGGGAAAAAAAAAACTTTCAGAATAATAATTGAGCCAAAACTTTACAAAATTTAGATACATTTCGCATTTATGATAAAATGATCTTTGTCTGTAAATATGTTTTATCCAAAAATCCTAAAATGGCAGATTTAGCTTAACCTGGTTCAGTTTCACTTGATAAAAGCTTTATTGTAGCATTCTGGGCAATAAAATGTCTATTTTATCATTTTTTAAAAAGAAAATATTACTTATTTGCTTCTTTTGAGATATTTCCGATATTGCATTATAAAAATCCTTAAGAGGTTAATAACAGATACATTCATCAATTAGCTGCACCCACTGTAGTAACGTTATTTCTTCATTTTGGTTTATTGTGTCAGGTTATTTCAGCTACATCAGGGAGGAAAATTAGTTTTTTGTAACGTTTATCTCAGTTTAACACCACATTAGTCAGTCTTGTTGTGTTTTATAAAATGGAGATGAGAAAAATGGACGTGAAAGAAGGAAAAAGAATTCAATAATGTTTAAAATGAAAACAAAAAACAAAAAGTAAAATCTGGTCGTCACCAGGAGCTAGAAAGAATTTGTTTATGCCAAAAAGACGCATTAAGGATTTGTTTTACTCATCCCCATCCACTTACTTTATATGTGATTCAAATTTCAGAGATTAATTGAATGTTTAAAGGCTGAAGAGAGAGGATACCACAAAACCAGCTGCAGCAGCTCCTGCAGCGTCTGACCCCTGACCTGCCTCTGCTTTACCTTTTGAGATGCTCCTCCAGCTCCCAGAACAAAAGCTTCACTGCCATCTCGTCATGGCCCTGCAGCCGGATTCCCTGCACCCTCATTGAAACGTCTCGCAGCGGGAACATTTGGATCCCCTGCACGGAAACAAGCAAACCCCTCGAACCAAGCAGCTCAGTTCGGCCGGAGAACCAGGTCACGGCAGTGCACGCATAAGCTGGCGGAGCCGCTTCCTGATTCAAACGAGCGATTCTGATGATCCGGTAAACCTGCCTCTCATCTTTCCCTCTGTGCCTGCTGAGTGGAGTGAATTAAGTGATGCTGCTGTGGAGGAGGTGACGCGTGGTCATGTGATGCGAGGAGTTACGTAAACCTTCAACCCAGATTAGCGTTTGGGCCGGTGATTTCCCTACTGTGGCACCAAGAACCTATCAGACGGAGATGTTCTGTGAGTAAACAACATCTGCAACTTTCACTCTATGCTGGTAGAAGTTCATCCTTCACAAAGTCTCAAATAATTTGAGCAAAGTCTTTGCAGAACAGGAAGGCCCAAAGCAACACAATTTAGTTTTAAAAAGGATTTCTGGTGTTTCTCATTACCCAGTCAGTAAAATTAGGGATGCACTAATTCACTATAGTCCACTAAACCGATATGTGATACAGAAAAATATTGCTTAATTAACTTCTCTTAAATTCTGGTGATTCTGACTGATGTAAAACAAGAAAAGTTTAGTCTAATTTAATTTCAAACAGCAAGAAAAACTGTTTCCAAATTTTTACTTTTAATCAAATGTTGAACTTTATTACAAAGCAGTGCAGTTTGACTATCGAGCATTTTCCAAACCTTAAAAACACTTCATTTAACGAAAGCATTTTCACTCCTATGTCAAAAGGTCGCTCCGACACGCCTTCGTGCCTCAGCTAGCAGAAAGCACAACATGCACTCAGAGGGCTGCTGGCTTAGCGTCAGGCAGACAAAGAATCAACAGACCGGAGCGCGGCGGGATTTCCCTTGTCCCAACAGACATCATGTATTGGAGTGGTTCAGGAAAAAACAGTGCTTCAGGGAAAAGTCCGATGGTCACATGACGCAACTTTAAGACTTTCTAACACCAAAAACTAAACTCCACTCACCTGAAAATCAAGCACACCCTTCCAGAAAAAAACAAACACTTGTTTTGTTCACCTGGTTGAGTTTGACATCCAGATCCACTTAGAACGACACAGAGAAGGTATCAAAGAGTAACAATCATTTCTCTATCTATCTATCTAGTTGTTGTATTTATCTGTGCCATCAAAGGAAGTCTACATTTCACTGTTAAAGCTGCAAGTCTTTAGGCTGATTTACACACATATACAAGTCCTGCCAGTCTGGATGGATGTAGAGTTTCTGGGAGCATTGATTCATGTCTGGACCATTTTAATATGTGAATATGCTTTCTAAAGCATGCCAGTGTAGTTCTGCAGGTTCTAAGAGGGTTTCTCAGTTTTAGCTCCATGCATCTCAATCAACTCTGAACAAGAATGACAGAAGCAAGCAGCTCCTTTCCTGGACTCTATCTTCTCAATACCAGATTGAATGAGACTGAGATGGTCAAAGCTCAAGTTTTTCAGCCACTTTAAAACTTCTCCAAAACATTTCCCCTCATTTCATTCAATTTTAAAATGATGAATTCCTTAGGTAAAATTCTCAAGGAATATTTTTGAAGTTCTCCAGTAAACTTAAAAGCAGCCATGGCAGATATTAAATAATCAGACTGTAAAAATGATCTTATAAAATATACATTTGCCTTTACATTTGCCTCTTTTTCTCTTGTATCATTTCATATTAAACTGGTGAGACTAATCCAGAAATAAAATCCAACTTTCCATCAGAATCCTATAAAATGAGCATCAAAGCAGACAACAGGTTTCAGGACTGCAAGCCTTGAAACAAGCAGAAATCTTCATAAAAACCTTGATCATAGTTCAATTAAAGTGAACTTTGGTGCAGTTTGAGTGCATATGTGAACACCAAGTGGATCATGAAGCAAACTACAGCACAGGGCATTCTGGGTAAATGCAGTCAAAGCCAACAAGTGACTCGAACACTGGTGGGACAAAAGAGAAATCCTACAGCCACTAAAATCTGTCAACCAGAGTATCAGGTGTAAAAACACCCTAAATATCACCAAAATAGCAGAAGCGCATCAAGCAGATTTAGGTGAACTCACCAAAACCTCCAGGTAATAAAGAAGTTAAGACAGTGGCTCATATTGGTACTGGTTGCATACCTTTGTAACTCCAGCTCTGAATTCAGAATCTACCATTACTTAGATGACGAAGTGCTGAATGTGGGTCACTGTTGTGTCTTTGAAGGAGGCCATTTTGCTGTGTTTCCAGAAAGAAGTGGGCTCTATAATATTGATAAAAGGGAACCTGACGTGTCAGAGCCATGAATAAAAGAAGGCCTATTGAGCCGGAGAGGCTTTTGGCTGAGCTGTAGTTTGATAAAGGAGAGCACAGATGTTACCAGCAAGTGCTGGCTGTGGTTTTCCCATAGTCACACCCTGACTGTGGAGATTTCCACAGAGCTACTCTGAGTCAGAGAGGCAGGGAGGAATGATGAGTGGCCAATCTGGCCTCTATATGTAGGAGAGAGGAGTGCTTTGACGCATTTGGGCTGATGGCAGCAAATCCTCACTGTAGCACTGAGTTACACAGACAGGTGTGAAAGGGGCTTGATTCATCGCCTCAACATTACAGTCTCAATAAAACTTTATAAACATGTAGAAATTAGTGTTTCTGCAGGTTTCACCAAACACTTTAAGACCATCATGAATTAAATTCCAGACATGTATGGCAACAGAAATGTACAAATCAATCAACCTTGACTGCTGTTGATCCAGGTTGTATGTGCAGAATGAACCTAGCAAAGTCAGCAACAGAAGTAATCCATGGTGAAGATGAATGTCATCAAGTCAACTGGGAAAATGTGCACTCAAACCAAAATAGACAAAAAACTGAGATTAGCAGGCATTTTTTTTCTTTGTGCTACCCAGCTAGCTTTTACTTTTGTCTACCCAATTTGTTTGTTTTAAGTTAGCTAATTTATTTTCCTCCCTCACAACCAATGGTTTCCAATATACTATTTCCAGTTATCAAAGGCATATTAGCAGCTAGTTACCAGTAACCTCAATCGCATTGAGTCACAGATCTCAATGAAGAAACGATTCAAACCTGACATACACGCTCCAAACCAGCATTCAGCTTATATGCGCCACAAATCAGAAAACTGCAAAACAGCTGAAACATGGAGTTCCCCTAAATCTACACTAAAAACCTGTCTGTTTAGAGTTGCTTTTGAACCATAATAAATGAAACATTGACCAACATATTTGATGTTGTTATGACGATGGCACTGGTTTTCTCAATTGTTGACTGTATGATGTTTCTATAACTTTGTATTTTTGTGTTTTTATAAAATAAAGCACTTTGAATTGTTGCTAAAATGTGCTATACAAAAAACTTGAGGGAAAAAAGGCTACATAGAATATACAGATTAAATAGTCCTGCCACCACAAAATTTAAAACCTGTGACAATTTATTTAAAGACAACTTCTTAAAAATAAATGTAAGACATTTTAAAAATAAATTTTATAAATAAATTATATTTTAAGACTTGCAAACTCCCTGAGAAAATGAACATGCTTGTTATCTATCCTGCACCTTTGACTCCTTACGTTTATCCTGTATCACTTGTTGAGGAGCCAGAGAAAAATGGCAGCCACTTGTTTAAGAAGACCAACGGGGGATAACTCCAGTAGCAGAGGTTTTGATGAGTGTGTGAGCATTAGGTTTAAATAATGTGAGGTGAAACTTGGCATTAACAGGATTAGAAGACAAAGAAAACACCACGTTCCAGCTCAGTCAGTGCATGGCAGAAATAATGCTAACGGCAGCAATAAAAGATGACTAGCGGGCCTCCGGGGAGACGGTAGAGGGCCACATCTTGTTACTAAATCAATAATCAAATCTTGGCAGTGGTTCTGCTTTTCGTTTAACAGCTCCGTGTCTACATGCAACTCAACATGTTTATATTATTTGTACTTATTTTTTTCCACAATAAAAATGAAAACCATAAAAAATATGACAAAGATTTGTACTTAAAAAGAGCATTGACTTATGCTAGGACCGATAAATTTTCAATAAATATGTAAACTAAAACCTTCAATATTGATTATTGGCTTTGATTCAAACTTTTTGCATTGAGGGCCAAAATTTCCAAGTTGAAAGTCTTCAGGGGCCAAAATGAGCTTTTTCTTGCCATTAAAAAAAGCATAAAAATGATATTATTGTGAATTCACCCTAATCTGCACAACAATAAATTTAAAAAGTTTTGTTTTGTTTTTTTTTTTACCAAAACTAACATTATTATGAAATTTGCCTTAATGTTTACACTTATGTAGCTTTTTGAACTGATTATTTTCAAAGTCGCAGGATGTTTGCGGCATGACTTCATGCTAATAAAAAAATACATATTTGTGTTGTAAATTTTCCACTTAATTCTAAACTCATATAAGACATAAACTCACCATGGAAATCTGACCCTAAAATACATATTCCGGAAGGACAAATTTGCACTATTCTCCAACTGCAGTCAGGAGCCACACAAACTCATTCCAAGGGTCAGAAATGGCCATTGGGCCACACTTTGGAAACTCCCGGATTAGATTATCCCTTTTTATTTCAACTGCAGCCTCAAAGGAAGCAGGGCTGGAGCAAAGAGAGGAGGAGGAAGTTTTAACCATTGATCATGTTTTCATTTCAAGGCTCCTTCAGATGCGCAGCTATACAGACTGCTACAGGAGGCCATCCCTGCCCACAGCCATCACTATCTACAGCTAATTAAAAAAAACAAAGCAAAACTTGGATAACGAGTTAAAAAAAAACATCTTCCAAAAAAAATTTTAAATAAAAAAACTCCTCACTGATTTTCTGCTTACAATACCTTTGATCATCGTTGATTTATTGTCTTATTTGCATTTCCATTAGCCGCTTCAGGTCAGGAAAGGTTCACCAAATCAATATGTGAAACCATTAAGGGAATGATGCTTGGCCCAGTTTCCTGAATCCATGTCAGATTACAGGTGAAGACAGAGCAGTGAGCGGATTAGCGACAGATCCATGTCAGCAGGACTAAAGCTGGAAGAAAACAGGGCTATCACGAGTATGGCTTCATAACAAACATATTAACAGACTGATGCATGTTGCCGTGGTGATGCATTCAACACAAAACTGATGCTAAATCTACTTCAGACTGAAAGGAAAAAATGATAAAGACCTGAGCAGGAGAAGGACCAAGCCTATTGCACAGCACCATCTTCTGGCCAACCACAATTTCACACATCATTTCTGTTTAACCTCTAAAAAAAGTTACTTCTTGTGATTTACAAATAGTAAGAAAAGCAGGAGTTAAATAACTTCTGCTGCAGCTGCTTTCATACTGGTGAACTGCCATTAAACCCAATCCCCATTTAAAACAGCATTAAAACATGACCTAGAATAGAAACTATATTGTTGTTTTAAAATAAGTTACAGGGCATCTGTAATCGAGTTTTCATGCATTATTAAATGCATGAAAACAAATCCAAGAATGCAAATTAGTCTGCAATCAATAGTGCTTCCAGACCACAACACAACGTTGCATCTGTCAGAAAACAGAGTTTAGAGAACTATCAGTCCAAACGTTACAATTGAATCTTTATGAAAACAAGTAAGGACAAGAAGAATGTATTCCTCAATAACTGTATTGTTTTATTGTGAAAATGTTTGTTTTTCATTTTTTCAGAAGCAAATGCTTCTAAAATGGAATTTGGTAAACAACAGATACAAAATAAAATGCTGAAGAAGTATATTTTTGGGCCTTAAATCACAAAATAAAAAACAACAATGTAAAAGCGCAAGACTTTAACGGAGAAAATCAAACATGAATTTTCAAAAACGCTGAAAAAGAAAAAACATCCAGGTTATAGGAACCTAAAGAGAAGCAGTTTCAAACTGCAGATGATTTATTATAAATGCTAGTAATACTGATTAAAAACAAGGTTTAAACTAAAAATGCAAATCGAGTGAAATAAGCCCACAGCTGTTGACACTGGACATTTTTTTAAACTTCCTGAAATCTTATGAGAATAGTCATAGTATTAAAACTCTATTTATAGAAAGACTTTATTGTGATATTACTAAGACTTTGACATTATTTTGACTTCATTCTTGCAATTATATGAGTTTATTGTCATATTTTTATATTTTGTCTTAGTACAGTTTTTAGAGTCCATTGTACTCTAAAAACAAAAATACAGTCCATTATTTTGTTTACAGTATAATTCTCCAGATTGCAGTTCTGCGTTTACACCACTAGATGGCAGTGTCGTGAGCCATTTCTTCACGTGACGTTTCTATTGAGACGATTGAAGTTAACCCCTTAATAAAATACAGTTTTGCACAAGAATGTGTGTATATTTAAGCAGTGTAATGCAGCTCAGTGGTGCTGTGTGTGATCTCATTACCCATCAGATCTTATTGTGCATCTGCTCGCCTAAAATTTAAAGAGGATTTGAAATTATAAACTTCAGTTTGAAGCTCGTGGTATTACTCCTTTTCCAAGACGGTGCATTATTGTTTGCCACATTTTACTTTTTCTTCCTACCTCCATTTAAAATTCACTGTGCCAAGCATTTCTTCCATTTAGTTGGGCTCTTGGTTGTTTGTTTCGCTCTTTCTGCAACATGTCCCACCAGAATGTACATGACGCAAGACTCCTGCAGCTGCTCTGCGCCCTCAATAACTCTCACATGATTGATTAAAAAGCAGGAACAGTCCTACCAAATGAAGATAACATGTGAAAAAAATTACTTTTACTTTACAAAACAGCCTGTTTCACCAGCTTTGACGCTACAAACACCCTGTATTTGTTATGAGCAACACGCATACAAATTTTAGGTTTAAAAAAAAAACATTTACTGCGACAGACTGGCGACCTGTCCAGGGTGTACCCCGCCTCTTGCCCGGAACGCAGCTGGAGATAGGCACCAGCAACTCCCGACCCCGTTAGGGAGAAGGGTGACGGAAAATGGATGGATGGATGGAAAAAACATTTAAAAGCACCAAACAACATCCAGAGATGAGCCAAAGTAAGCAGGCCACAGCTTTCTAACCAGCAGAGGGCAGTATCGCACTGCAGAAAGAGCTGGAAGAACCACAAGGTTTGCATTAAACTACTATTTCTATGTCAACAGAGGACAATAGAGCTGATTTCTCAGACATATTCTGCTAATAATTACCCATATTCTGGGTGTTTATAAGATGCTGTTCTCTGGTCTGAAGACATGCGAATCAGGTGGAGTGTTGCGGTAAGCTGGGAATATATTTTTAGTGACTGCAGGGCGAACTGGAGCATGAGAACAGAGTGATAAAAGCAACACTGAGCAGAAGCTAACTCACAGAAAGTTAAGGCACTGCTCATTAATGCTGGTTACTCAAAAATATGGCCGAATATGGCTAATTTAAAACATTATATCCAGTTAAGTGCTACAAATCTCCTAAATGTGCAGATTCCTTTATGTAGGTCACTTCCGAATGAAGAAAGACTCAGTAAGAAATCCTTTTGACCAAAAGCAGAGTCATTCATTTGGTCCTGTGCAGTGCGAGTAATGTTCCCTGAGCTGACTGGACACTGTTCTGGCCACAGGAATGCTGGACATGATTCAGCACATTGCCTGCATGTTTGGGACGACGACACCAGCAACCAAACCACTAAAACCCCCCAAATTACTTTGGGAGATTCCCCAACAGGAGACGGAGCCACAATCGATGCGACTTCTGAAAGATGAAGGAATTTGAGTGCAGGCATTTAGGCGATTCTTACTTCATGAAAACGATTTAATTCTCATGCATTTTTCATGGATTTGATAATTTAAGCCTCTGAAATTAACAATGACAACCAGAGATGAACAAACCAGCCTTTACCAGGTTCCAACCATCTTCAAGGTCTGACTACATTATGTTACAGGATTGAGGTTAATGCCCGAAATATAAAAACATTTTAAACAAGAAATTTACATAAAACATAAACCATCGAGAGCAGGGTTGTCCAAAGTGTGGTTCAGGGGGCATTTGTGGTCCGTGGGCTTATTTTTTTTGGCCCCAAATGAAGTTCAAGAATGATACAAACTTGTTCGTTAAACTTTAATAATTTATTCTGATTAGAAGTATATTTAAAAAAAATTTTGAATTGGAAAATGCCAACACAAAAGTGTTAATTTCTTTTCAAACAAGTAGAACCACATTTATCTAGAGACTGCACCGACACGACCTGGTGCTTCCCGTGTAAGTATCAGCCGATCGCTGATCGCCCACCAGCACAGATAAATTAGCCGATAAATCACTCCATCCTCATTCATTTGCTTACTTTTATTTTTTTCCTCAGACCATGAGTACTTTTAACAATTTTATCCCACTTTACTAAAAGTTTGAAGACCCACAATCTAGGCTAAAAATACTGCAGTCGGTTGGTGTGTTAAAAAAAAAAAAAAAGGAATTTTTCTAAGAACTCTGTACAAACCCGCCTTCCTCAAAAAGAAGCATCTCCATCTTCAACTGCAAACTGATTTTTCTTCTGTGAACCAAGTATGAAGCTGCTTCACCACAGCCGCCCAGCCAGTTGGTCATGCACATTATTACATTTAATTAAAAAGTTATGTTGAAAGACAAAAACTGACCAGGCTCCCACAAAAAAAACAAACAGTGACACAACAACAAATGAGAAAGAACAGTTTGTTTACGGAGAATCGAACTGACAACGAGAGCCGTTTCTCATCGATGTTCTCCGTTTTACGGCTCAGGCATGTTCGTTCGCACCAGCATGTTTAGCTTTTGGAGGGTAATTTTCTAAAAGATGAAAGGGACACTAAATACAATCCATTACTGTCCATTACAGGCCATTAGTTTTCCCACAGCACTCTTAAGTGAAACAATCCTGTTTATTGATGGAAAAAGGAGCAATCAGCAAGAAGGGGAGCAGACACAAACAAAAATCAATGAGGCATCTGCACAAAGCGTATCAATAGGTACAATACAGGAAGCAGCGATTAGAGACATGAAGGAGAGGAGTCTCTGCGCTGAAACTCGATTAGACAAATTACAAAAACAGTCGCATGTCTGCCCATTCATATCCTCACTGGTGTGAAAGAAAGAGGGTTAATATTTAGTCCCCTCCCCCTAAAACACACAACATGCTGATGCTCTGCTGTTTTCTGGTGCTCTCTGGTTTGGCCCGTGGGGTAAACAGGCGGGGTAAAACGGGGGCTTCAGAAGAAAACAAATACATAACCACCATTTGCTTTTAAAACAGCAACATGAGCAGCTGGTCATCGATACAATATGGGAATGTCAGCTGTGCTACATTTGAAAGGCAACAATATTATTGTTTATTGCAATAAACAATAATATAGTTGTTCTGAGAGCATATTCTGGTAATATAATAGTGATGACATAATAATGCAAGAAAAAACACATTCTCAAAGATAGATCACCTTTAAATTTTTATGAACATTTAACGCTGGAATTGGGACACACATTAAACAATCAAAATAAGCAAAACAAAATAAAAAAAAAAGGGCTAGTTGAGACTAAAGCACCAGACTGAAGACTTTTGTCATCCAATTTTGGTAAAAAGAGAGAAAAGAAAAAAACAAGTCATGCAAATGGAAATGATTGAGTTTGCTTTAATTTATCACAAGATTAACTCATTTATTAATTGTGAAAGGCCTAACATCTGGTTTGTGTGTTAACCAGCTTCACAACATGTATTATGGTTCTAGATAACAAATCACCCTAAAATGTTAATATATGCAGAACTATTGACAAAGACCAATTTCTTTTTTCATTTCTGTCATTGGAAATCTTAGAATCCAAACTTTCAAAAGCTGTAAATTACCCACAACGCTCTAATTAGACTTGTTCATAGTTTTGTTGTGGTCAGTCACATTTACAAAACAGGACCTCCTTTCTCAATAGAATGAACAAAGTCGGCAGAAGGTGAATTCAGATACTAATATTTGCATTCCAGGTTGAATTAGAAAAATTCATTGCGGGGCCAATTTAAAGTTAGGTGGTCTGTGGGTGTTTATTCAGTGCTTTAAATGGTCCTCATCCTGACAATGTTTGAGAAATACTATATTACATCCATGCCAATCACCACAAAATCAGACAAAACTAGAAGTGACCAACATTTCAAGAATTTGTTTTATCCCATGGTGCATGTAGAGAAAAAGTTTTCAGCATCTGGATACCATTAGCAGCTAAGGTAGAAATATTTGAGGCATTACTAAAAGTTAACTACCAGGAGGGCAGTAATGAAGGAATTAGACCAAGTTTTCTTCCTTCAAGGGTTTTATTTTCATTATTTCATTTTATTTTTTACATCTGGGATACTTATCGGCTATGTTCAGATTGGTTCCGTTCTGCCCTGGCTGTTTGTGTCCTCAGCAGACCTGACTAAGTTGTGTCGGATCGGGTTAGGTCACTTCCGCTGCGTGTTGTGAATTTTGGGGATCTCGCTGATCTCCACACAATGAGCAACAGACCCAGGTCACAGCAACTCCCTGCAGCACCAGTGGGGAAAGATTACAGCTAGCAGCAGAGATAGTCATCGCACTGCCAGCCAGACTTCATTCCCCTAAGCCTCTGAACACACACGCACTCCACAGACTGCTCATCACAACAATGGATCTACATTTACAAAAAACACGCAGCCTGTTCATTTCAAAAGAGGAAAAAAATCCTTGTGCTCAGCTGTAGCTTTACCAAAAGGTGCTCTATTTGCACTCAAACATCTTTATTAAGTTTATGGTAATTAATAGTGACAGGATTTGCATCCAACTTTCTAGCACCATTTTCAAGCAGCACTTTGTAAAGTTAATATTCATCACACTAATAGCCATTTATCATTTAAATGGGAAAAACTACACACCAGGACATTTGTTTTGAATCTACATTTTTCTACTGCTCACTTTAAACATATTAATCTGTTATTGTAAAATCGTTTGTCAAGCTAACATCGGATCACATTGCATCTATCACTCCCTTTGCAACTCCACAAGAAAATGCAATATGTTATAGCAATGCTAAAAAATTGTGATGAGCATAAGTCTGTTACCAAAACCAATTTTCCAGGACGATAAATTGTTCCAGAACTTATTGCAATAAACCATAACATTGTTGTTTTAGATAATTTTGTCAAGCTAGCCTTGTACACTGCATTGCCAAAAATACAGAGTACAGTAACATAAATATGAACACAAGTTAAACATAAAGTTTCATTAATTAACTGTGTATCACTGGATGTTAATGTGTTGAGTTTCCAGTGGCAATTTTGATTGAGAAAGAAAAAATAAAAGGTAAAACTAGCAGATGGAAACCCTGAAGCTAATGCGGAACTGCCTTTCCTCCACCTGCTGCTGTGCACTGCTGGCTAGAAGCCTGAAAAAAGGCTTCAACACTTTTCTCTCATCAGAATACAGATTTAGCTGGACAGCTTGGCTAATTAGCAAGCTTGGAAGACTTGTATTAAGAGCAAATAGCTAGATGGTAAAATATTCTAGGTAATGGAAAAATTACTGCAACATTTTTCCTTAAATTATGGTTTTAAAATAAAAACCATAACTTTGTAGGTCATCTTTTTTTTTTTTATCTAATAATTTATCAGACGCAGGAAAATGTTTTCCGTTTTTAATAAAAACAGATGTGCAAATACTGCAACACTGTGGCATGCTGTAAGGTAAAAATACTGTAGGAATTTCAGACTTATGAAGTCTGGCCTTCATAAGTCCTTTGTTTTCCTCTTACAGGTTTGTTTTTAGTCACTGACATACAATGATCAACACAGCCGGCTTTTAGAAACATTAAAGTTCATGTGTGTCAAACTAATTACCATAAAAGCTCCTTGTTCTTGCTTCTTATTGTTTTTCTCAAAATTACTTTAGTTGCTTTACCGCTGAATGGAAGCTGCTTTTCATTAACATCCAGGGAAATGTTATTAATTTTGGAACGTCTTCATATAATACAGAAGTTTGAAAGGGTTGTACTAAGAAGACAGGAATTTTAAATTACTTCCTTGATACTTATTGTTTGGTAATTTTCTCACCAGAATATTATATTTTCTGCAGGTTTAACCAATTCAAAATTGAGACTTTTTAAGCCCAATATGAATTAAATTGAATAACTGTAGCACTTACACTACACTTTATACAATAGCGACAAACGTTTTTGGACAGAATGCAATAGCATTGTATTTGACAACAAAAGTGAGCCAGTGGCAAAGACGAACGTTGCACTGACAACTGCAGATTACTTACAATTAGCTAGCTAGTTAGCAAGTGTATATTAGCAGAAAGTTAACCACCTTGAGTCACAGAACATAATGAAGACATCTGCATACAATTCAAACTTTCTTCAACTGAAAGGAGAAAAATAAACTACACAGACTATATGAGATTAAATAGTCCTGCAAGGACAAAATTTAATATCTGTGATTAATGTATTTAAGGCTAACTTACATATTTTCTAAATAATTGTAGATAAATGAAGTTAAGCCTTTTTTTTAAGGTGCATTGTACCTCCCAATTATCTGCCCTAACTTAGCTTGTCAATAGCTTAACATCTATGCTTGCTAAAAGCAACTGCTAATGTGCAGGTACCGCTAATTTAAACCCATCCTTAGGCCTGTGTTTTCAGAAACAACTATCTATACAACAATAGTTCAGAATGGAATAAAGAAATAATTACAACCTAGATTAAAAATTATATTGAGATGAAAATTGTTATTTTAAAAAGACAGCAAGCCAAGAGCCCAAGAGCAGGTTAAAAAGAGAAGCTAGTAGAGTGTACTTTTTTACATTGCGTTGTTAGTTTATTTTGCAGCAATGAATTTGCAACAAAGGGCTGCGCAGCAATTAAAAGACAACTGATAATGATGAAATGGTATTACAAAACCACAAAGTGGTACGACACAAATCAATTTATACAACTTAAAATTGTTTGTCTTGGAGGAGGGGTTGGTGAGACACTGAGTTTTGTTTTTCCCAAAGATATTAAGTATGATTCAGTCCAATCCAAATCTCCTTTGCTAGCCAATGAACCCCAGGAGTCGATTGGCCGCGGCCAGCCCCCGCCAACGTATTTCGACTACCAGCCTGTTCAAACTCATCCCAATAATGTCTCGTCAGCACCTGTGGAGATCATGCACAGCTGACACCTTCCCTCCTGCAAACACTGGCTGGACAACAAATACCAACACATAAAATGACACCCTAAAGAACCCCTGTTGTTTGGTAGCGGTGCCTTAGTGGGGGGTGATTAATGACAGCAGAGACATCCCACACATGAAAGCCAGAAAATATGTTGACAGAAGCCACACAGAAGACCATGGGACCTGCACAACCGCTGATGTGGCAAACATCCAGAGCAAGCTGGGAGATTTATTAGACAACAGGGAAAGAAACAGGTTTCTCTGCAATACGCAAGTGGAGAACAATATCTCTGGATGCTACAATGTTTTTATCACTTAGAAGGTGGGGCAACTGAGTGTTATCCTGTCTCTTAAAATAAAAAAAAACATTTCAGAAGATTTTAAAGCTATTGCAGCATGGACAGAGAATGAGCAGCAGAGATGAAAGTGAAACGACAACACTCGTTCTGCTGCTTCGTTTAATAAGCAAAACCTTCTAAAGGGAGTCACCAAAAGTCAGCTACATTCCACACACACCCAATTTGAAAGACGCTTCAGATGTGAACGCTTCAAAAGGTTCTGTGAAGTACCGCTGCGCAAGTTACTGTTTAGATTCAAGGAAACTGCAGCTAACATGAAAACAGTTTCAACATGGCTTTAAGGAAAGCAGCTTTAACCCGACTCACTACGATCCAGAACAGAAACCCATCTAGGACTCACCAAAACTCAGCATTAGAGAAGCAACAAGTGATTATTTTAATAATTGATTAATTGGCGAGAGGAAAAAGAAAAGTCTGCATTTTTTATTTAGCTTAACATTAGAAGATGCAAATGAACAAATAATTAAATTTTAAAGAGTAAAATAATCATTTTATTGCCTAATATTCCTTTAGTGAGCGTTTGAACATTTGTAATAAAGGACGCATCTGCAACTTAAACAAGTTGATATTGTGGCATCAACATGTGAAAAGTAGCTTGATTTATCAATACAATGTAGGGTTGATTGTTTATTTTTGACAAACAGATTAATAATTGCATAGAAAAGGTACTAAATTAGTTCTTTTTTTTTTTTTTTTTTTTTTTTTTTTACAGAATTTGAACCAGGAGAAGCTAAAACTGATTTAATTTTTTTGTACAGTTATCTCTTAATAATTGTAAATTCCAGTTAACTATTAAATACAAAATACATTTAAATAATATTTAAAATAAATAATCAAGTCATCAAGATTAATTGTTTCAGCCCTAATTGGCATATAAATTTTGCTTCTTTGCCTCTGAATAGTGATCAGTCATTAAAAGCGAAAATTTTCCTCTTTCGTTAAATGCATCAAAATCACAAAAAAGAAGAAAAAAACAATTTTCAACCTACAAACACATAAACCAACAGAATTTATTCTGATGTACATTTGAGAATCATTTGTTATTGAGATAAAGAAAATCAGCTTATTTTCAGTGAGATTCGAAAGGTAAACTACCTCTACATCAAAGAAACAGCAACACATTTTGTTCCTGATCTGTTTTATTCCCCCTGTGATAACTGTAAATTTAAGTTAACTGTTACATACAAAATACATTTAAATAATATTTAAAATAAATAGTCACTTTTTTTTAATTAAAATTAAAATCCACAACCTGTTTTAATCAGAGTTGGTACGACAGACCTCAAAGAAAAACATAAATCATCAGTCAGATTGTTGCAATCCTGCATGAAACAAAAATAATCCAGACCTTCTTTACAGCACTTTGAGTGCAATTTAATATTTTCCCTTTCTCATGGATCAGCTGATAGTTTGATCGGAAATGTTACTTTCTCCACTGTTCGCACAATGAGAGGATCAATAACTATCAGCACGATTTAAAATATGATTCAATTAAGATAAAATAAATCACACTCTTTTTAAGTAAGTGTCCTGAGAATATTTTTCAATAACAATGTTTGTGTTTGTGATGGTATGAATGCTATGACATACAGTTATAGTTAAACAATAACCTAAAAAATATTTGTAGTAAATAGGTTTATGAATATATTTAATTATCACATTAGCACCATAAAATATTGTGATAAAATAAGTTATCACCCAACACTACAAGAGAAAAAAAATAGACCAATTAACAAGCCAATTAATTAATGAAACTTTTAGCGTTACTCTAAAAAAGAAAAAAAGGGAATGAGAAAAAGCTGTAAGATTTTGTGCAAAAAGCTCTTAGAGATGAATAAATTTAGTTCATTATTTTTAGGAGTAGGACTAATCTATAATTTTCAGTTTTGAAATAACTTGCATCATTTTACAGAATATCACACATACTTAACTCTTAATGTTGGCAATATAACCAAACTTATATGGTCTGCTCTTTCAGCTGCTTGTGTTTAATATCTGAACACATTTAATGGCGAACTAATGCTTTCAAGAAAAAGTGGGTTAGCGTTGTTAGAAATGAGGCATTTCCACAAGCTGCAAGGTGATTAAAATTCCTGCTTAACCTCAGAAATCACTCCTTCGAACCCAAAGGTGGCACATTCCAAACCAACTTTACTTTAGAAAGTGAAAGTTTTCAGTAAATGAACATGGCTAATACCTAAAAAAAAAAAAAAAAAAAAAGTGAAATAATCCGTAGTGGAACAAATATTTTTTTAAATAAATATTAAGACAATATTGACTTAAAACAAGCTTCCATATATTGCAGAAAAGTTAATTGTGAGTTAGTTTTGTTTTATTTAAAGTGTACTAAGATATTTGCACTGGAAAGTTGAACAAAATCATTTAAGATTTTGTGTTTTTGCAGTGCTCTTCAAACAGAGTGTAGCAGCATGCGTGTTGTCAGATTATCTTTCCCCAGCAACCAATGTAAAAGCTACATTCACACATATAAATATATGAATGTGTATAAACTCTTCAATAAACAAGGGTATGCAAATATTAAAGTAAGTATGCGTCTCTTACCCATCATCCTCTCCGTCTACAGTCTTGAGACCGGCTGGTGCGGTTAAGGCACTGGCGGTGTTGGCGTTGCCCTCGGTTTCCTGACCCAGGCCGGTGTTTGATCCCGCCTCGCCGCCAGACAGCTTCAGTAAGGACTGATGCTGGAGCAGCAGCCTCTGGGCGTCCTGCAGTTGTGTGGTGGTGAAGCTGGGCAAGCTGGCATACAAGGCGCTGGCCTGGGCGGCATGAACCAGGGCCTGGGCACTGCTGGGGTCCTGCGATGGATGGGGGGACATTCGGCCGACGTTGGTGGCATTATGGGCTTGAGGTTGGTGGTCGCTGTGAGCGTTGGGAGGTGGACCGGCTGAGGCTGCGGGAGGAAGTTGGGTGCTTGAGCCCGGATTCTGTATTTGAGTCAGAAGGGATTGTGGTTTCTGCTGCTGAATGTCAACGTGGGTTGGTGGCTGCTGTCCAAGGCTAGCTACCCCAACATGGGGCGGCACACTGGAGATGGGGGCCGGCTTGTGAAGGAGCCCCTGTGATTGCTGAGGCGCCCCCATCATCTGAGTCGCTCCATTAGCTTGAGCTGCCATCACCGAGCCGGATTGGTTGGAGAGAGGTTGAGAGGGGGCAACTTGGGGTACACCTTGCTGTGATTGGTTGTACCCAGGAGGTCTAGCTGATGCCGGAGATGCGGTTGATTGCTGAGGAAGGTTAGCGTAACCCATCTTTTGCTGCTGGATCCCAACCAAACCCTGTGAGGAGCTTGGCGGTTGATTAGCGACCGCCTGGGCATAGGTGAGCTGCTGCGGCGGGACAGCACCGATGGCAGTCTGTTGACCTGGCTGATGGAGGTGTGTGGGAGCTGAGGGGGCTGCAGTCGTCTTCACATGAGGATGGTTGACATCCTGGGTGTGCATGTGGGCTTGGGAGTGAGGTACTCCCATGATTCCTTGAGAGCCCTGAGGAGGGGAGGCGTAATCCTGGGCATGCTGGGGTACCGGGGAACCCCCAGTCTCTCCACTGCCCAGGTTCTCAATGTAATGACTCAGCGTACTCATGGTGCTGCTCACAGAGCTGCTGCTTGTGCTTTCCCTCTCTGAGGGAAAGTTCTCCGTTACGAACTGACGCGAGGTCAGAGACGCAGCATCAGACGCTGATGGTGCAGGAGTGGGTGCATCTTTGTCATAGAATTCGGTGCAAGTCCATCTGCCCTTCTTGAACGGCTCGGAGCTGGAGTCCAGCTTCACCACCCTGAACCGAGAGGTGGCGGCTGTCACTGCCGGCGCCGGAGCAGGAACAGCTGAAGGCACAGCCGCTGCGGGAGCGCTCACAGCTGATCCAACTCTTCCCTGGATCCCGCTGGGGACTCCCACGCCTCCAGAGGCACTGACAGCAGCAGCAGTTGTAGTAGTCATCGAGTTGATGTTGATGTTAGCAGCAGACATATGGCTACCTCCAGCTGCAACACTGCTTCCTCCAGTGCTGCTAACAACATTAGGAGGAAAGCTACCACCAGCACCGCCGCTGCTAGCACTCATATTGATTCCCCCTCTGACAGGCACGTTGGCGGAGCTCAACATATTCATATTACTAACACTGCTGGTTGGGGGATTAACAACACTAACTGTGGTGCCTGACGCAGAGCTGTGCATTCCAGGGACAGATCCTGGGGCCACAATCCCTGCCGGCTGGGGAACGATACTTGAAGCGGGGGCGTGGGAAACATTCTCTTGAACGCCACCCACGTTTGAAGGCATTTTCTGGGTGAGAGAAGGTAAAGCTCCGGTCAGAGAGTAGCTCTGAGCATGGTTAAGATGATGAGGGTGTTGGTGATGCATAGTCCCGTTTACGATGGCCCCGCCACGGTGTTGCGCCTGGGTCAAGGTATGGGGGTGAGAAGGCTGGTTGGGGGAGATGGCTCCAGGGGTCTCTGCCTCGTGGAAGTTATTTAGGGTCTCCTCTGAAGAGCTCCTCTCCGCTCCGACTACATCGTTAGCTCTTGAGAGGGATACATCCAAAATTTCAGAAGAGGACAGATCCTCTGTATGCGACTCATCCAAGTCATCATAACTCTCCGTGTCCTCTGCAATACTGTTGTTAGTACTAACAGATATCTGCGCTGGAGTCACACTTGTGATCTGAAAGCCACTTTTCTTTTTAATCTGAGCTCCAGTAGGTTGTGCGGGTTGGGGCTGGAGGTTCAGGCTGTGCGGAGGAGGAGGGTGATGGGGGCCCGGGGAGGACGACGCAGCGGGGGGTTGAATCAACAGGGAGGGCTGGTAGTCATCACCTGAAACGTGGCTGTTGTTGACCACCACCGGGTTGACGGTCGTTGACAGCGTGGAGCCGCTCCCGCTGCTCGTGTTGCTGCCCCTCCTGTGGAAGACAGCAGCCGGATGCGACATCTTTCTGACGCTGCCAGAGTCTCCTGCGGGGTCCGGATGATGCATTCCGACTGAATCCGGGTGGTAGTTGGTCTCTGACAGTAGGTAATAAGGTTGCAGCTCGTTAACGGCGCCGTTTTGCCGACACTACGGTTAACAGACAAGCCAGCTGAAAATAACAGAACAAATATAAATGTGTTCTTATGATCCAGGCGATTTAACCACCTCTAGGGCAATTTTTTTCCCCTGGATTCAGTTAGCGAGCCAACTGAAGCTAGTGGCCGCTTGCTCAGCAGCTAGCGAGCTAACGTCAGCTGATGCCAGTCGTACTTCGCCGGTTGATTATCAGACTGCGTCTTTGTTACACACAAGCGTACATCTCCGGTATTTTTTGTAACTAAATATCTTTCGATGAATACAAGAACTCAAAGCAAAGCAGCTGCTGAGTGAGTTATTGTTATATTAACTACTAGCTGGAGCTAGCTGCCAGTCTCCATCACCGGTTAGCAGTCTACAGTGAGCGAGTCTTAACTGCTGAATTAACTCGGAAATTGAGCAAATCAACCTTTTCAGCCGGAGTACGACGACTCGAAAGCGATGGGATCACTTAACGGTGGAGTGCAAAGGTTACATCCATGCCAGCGAATCTCCGTTTTAGTTTTGCTGTATCACCGGTGCTCTTCCCCCAGCGGTAGCGTCTCCTGCTTGGCTGCTGTGACGGGACTGGAGAGGAGGGGTGCTCCGTAATATGGCGACCGCGCATGGTCCCTGCTGCCAGACATAAAGCAGTCTGGGTGAGGCGGCGAGCTCAACATCAACACCGACGAAGCAGGAAGAGAGGCGACGGAAAGAGCCGAGCTCAAAATCAACATAAACGGAATGGCACGAGGGATGACGGCAAGGGCCGAGCTCAATATCAACATACACGGAAAAGAACGAAATCGGACAGATCACAAAAGATCACGGAAAGAGCCGAATAAAACCGAAGCTATTTTAAAAAATTCCAATACACAAGAGCCAATGTTTTTGTATTTTTGAAATTGTATGTAGATAGACTTATGATTGATACAATTATTATTCCTAAATACCATCATTCATCTACTAAATAACAGTTCAAATATTTTTTTAATTTATTTTAAATTCAAACAATTACTTACACTGAAATTACAAAGTCTTTAAACAATTTTTTAAAGAAACTTATGACACACACCACTTCCTGGAGTGACAATATGGAACATCAAAACAAATCAGACAATCCTAATTCACCTTGACCAGAAAAAAATGTCATCTGGATTGTACTTTTGTAGTGTATCTGGTTTCAGCTGAATTTGCACAAGAAATTTGTACATTAAGACCACCAAGATAATAACCAATCTCTCCACCTATCAAGTTTAAATTAGTTTTGCTTGTTGGGATGTCAATGGATACAATGGACTAAAAATAAACATTTGTGGCAGGCTGAGCAAAACATCACCACCACAACAGTGCTGGTCACACAAAGGTAGACAGAGCGTTGCTGGATCTCTCTGCAGACACAAGTGTTGACCACACTGAAGGATTATTCTACACACAGGTAGCGTTTGGGGCCTCTGTCTCCCCCCGGCTGGGAGAAATGTCCACATTTGTTGGACACTAAAGGTCAATGAACTTCAGTGTTCAAGCATGGTAACGTTGTCTGTATTCTAGTGTTTTCTGGTCATCACTAGATATCCAGGTCCATTTTTTATTCGGAAGATTAGTTTGTTTTTTTTATGTGGTTTCAGTTTGTGAGCCATAATTCTGAAGTGAAACAATATTTTTTTTTTACCAAAGTGTGGTGCACATTTGTTTTCATCTACTCTAAATCAAAATCTAATGCCACATTTCACAACACTTACAGCTGAATTTGCATATGTGAGTGTCTGCAAACAAAATTTATCTTATCACCTATTCTCAACAGGATTTAGATCTGTTGAGCTGTTACTTTTACTTTTGAGCTGTATTCTTTAATCTAATACCTTTGTAGCTCTGGCTGTATGTTTGTAGTTGCTGTCTGTGGAAAGATGGACTTCTGTATTTAGCTCTTTTCTTCTTCCATCATCTCTTACTGATTCCATTGCCAGATAATTTCACTTAACATGGAAAAAATGTCTTGTTAGAAATAAAATAATCTGCCAAAGGAGCCTGTACTTTTTTAACTCACTGGGGAATTATTTAAAGAGTCTTTAAGTGAAACAACTTTGATCAACTGAAAGTTTACAAAACAGCCAAGAAAATTAGCAATTTGGAGCTTATCCTAATTTAGGGGGCACAAAGTGAGCTAAATGTTTTCAAAGTTAGCAAAAGTGCTAATTTGCTAAGTGAAAAATTTGCTTTGATGTTAGCACATTACTGATTAATCTGATAAAACTGAGCAAAAAAAGTGAATAAATGGATGGCAATTATATTTTTACACAAGGCCAGTTTCATTTGGTTAGATTTTGTTCCTTTAATAATTGAAATTATTATCATGTTCCTAATTACACTGCAAAAATACAAACTCTTACCAAGTAATTTGGTCTAGCTTCCGTTCCAAATCTTATTATACTTGAAATCAGATTAATTTAAAAGTAACTTTACAGCAAGATGTAGAGGTTGTTTAAAGTAAATAATTTACAGGTGTGGCAGTAATAAGTCCTGGATGCTGCTAATGAAAGCAAACAAGTAGAAGACGTGATTAATCAGTAAATTAGTAATAAGAAGAGGGTTGGATTGGTTTGGATGCCGTTTTTTCCTCCTAATAAATTAATTTATAATTTGAAAACTACATTTTGTATTTACTGGAGTTATCTTTGTCTTCTGATATAAAAAAAAATAGCTTGATGAAAAATGCATTCAAGTGTGACAAAAAGAAGAAAGATAACATCTGAAACAGAGAAAGTTTTTTTTTTTTTTAAACCATGACCATTTCTGTTGTTTGTCATTTGATCAAAATGTGAACTTTGTTAAAAAAGCTCTGTCTGTTAAAGCTTTTTGAGAAACTTGTGCTGGCCTGCTCCAGTTTTACTAAAGTTGTTCACCTGTTTTAATCTGGAGGCAAAATATCACCTTGAGACATGTATGTGCCACAACATGCAGTCTGCTGCACAACCAGTCAATATTTGGGTTTTTTTTTTATCCTTTACCTTTAATGTGGGTAAAGGCATGAAGACTTGTTTCAACTGCAATCTAACTTTTCTTTTTTCATGCACAAATCATGTGGGAACTTGGATACTAGTCACTTATTAGTTTGCTATATAATCAGTAGAACAGATTTTACTACTTATTGTAAAACGTATGGAGTTAAAATATAAACCGCTCCTCAGGGAGAGACTTTACAAGAAGATATGGGCGAATAAAAATCTGGATTAAAGGCTTGCATGTTTCAATGTAGTCATTACAGAAATTGCACGGATAAGGAAGCATACAGTGAGCGCAATGAATTAAACAAAGAAGTAACCTTAGACAAGCACACCTGAGCGATGAGTGAAAGGGAAACCTGAGAGGTGCCTGTGGAAATACTGCACTTAATAATGAAGGAGAGAATCTGAGATGGCACCGACCCAGAGTCAAGTTTATGGAGATGATTTTCAAACACTTTGATCAACATGATGCCATCAATGTAATATAAAATGTTACCTGAAACCATTCTTTAAGGACCTAATTTAAGAAATTAAATCTTTTTGCCCACTATTTGCTTTTTAAATTTAGGTAAAGTGAACTAATGTTACTTTCAAGTTCTTAATGAACACACATTAGAGGTATTAAATAAATCCCCAATCTAAGGCATTCCACCGATAAATAATCATAAATAATTGCATTTTCTGATATTAAAGCCAAGAAGAAAGAACTTTGATTATGGCACCCTCAACAGGCCGAGCAGTGTTATTTGCAAAAAATAACAATGTTAATATTTAATTGAAGCAGCATTATAATAAAAGTACAGTATAAAGTTCTCATGCAGATTTTAAACTGAACACAGGCTGGATTCAGGATATTTTTCTACAAAAACTCAGCCAGTTAGTCGGATTCACTGATTTTGCAGCAATCGTTCCATCTAAGCAAGCATGAGGCGACAGTGGACATATAATCTATCCAAGCTTGCACAAGGTGAAAGATTTCTAATAGCTATTTAAGTTCTCTTTATCTTGTTGATGTTTTATTTATTGGATTGATGAATTGAAAGATGACCTGTAAGTTCAGGTTAACATAAATTTAAAAAAAAGGTAAAACGTGAATCATAACTCCTTATTTTGTGTAGAATAATCTTTTGAAATAAATAATAAAAAAGCCTGATGAACAATAGTTAAATGACTGGCATGAATACACCAGCTAGTCTGTCTGCATATTTATACAGGTTTTCCTCCTGTGTATTATAAGTCTGGCGGGCCACCAGGCGTTACTTGTGCCCCCACCAGGATAAGCATTGCTAATTTATTTAAATCTTTTTAAAATGTTTTCATTTTTTAAGACTTTATAGTTGGTGTTCAGTTGTTAATCTTCCAAACTTTCAATAACATATAATTATGAAGAGATAAACATTTTTTAACTCAAAAACACGACGGCCACTGGATGAATGACTGCTCTACCACCTAACACAGAGCTTAGCAAGTTTTCAGGGAGAACTTTAATACATATTTATTTTTTCACGTTTATATTTTATTTATTTTTACATTATCAAAGCAACTTTGATGGTTGATTCTGATTCTAAAGAGAATCAAAGTGATTTTGATTTTGATCAGTTGGAAATCAGTTTTGAAAGTTTATATATAAAGAAAATAATGTAAAAATATTTAACTGGCGAACTTTTATAATTTATACTCCAAAATACTGATAAAAATATGCAAAAAGAAAATGCTAATTAAAACAGCAAAACCGACTGTTTTTGGGTGGTTTTTTTCCCCTCACTGTTTATTACATGAACATTCAGGTCTAGTGCTGGTCCAGAAAACAGGATTTTTGCAGCCGTGGTGTCTTATTTTAAGTTAGGGTTAGCTGCAAACATGCTTTTAATCCTTTATATTTTTCCTTCAAAAATAACTTTTTTTTTGCTTCCCTTCTCAGGTTGTTAAGGCTGCCAAGAAGGCGTTGCTATGACAATGGCTTTCCATTCATCTTCAAAAACTTTTAGAAATGAAATCAGTGATTTTTTTTTTCTGCTGCTCCTCTCATGCTGAAGCCCTTTATTAGATTCTCATCATCATTTGAAGGAGAAATATAAAATGAGCCTCTTCTTGTTCATATATATCTTATGTACGATATAATCGAGCAGAGAAAGTGTTTTGTAGCTAAAACACTTTCTAAGTTGGAATGACCTTGTTGGAGAAAGCCAAAACCAGGGCCGAATCTTTTGCCAGGCTCATTTTATCCCTGATGAAAAGGGATTTCTGAGTCCACCAGCCGACTGGCAGCAGCTACAGAAACACTCAACCAGGTGAAGGTGGACTTTAGCTTCATTGTGTCAGTCTTTCTGATGCTGATAAAACTGTAAGAAGCACGCTGGGAAACATTAGAAACTGTTTCTGAACGTTGCGACCTTCCAGCAGAAAGGTTGATGTGGACGTGTTGATGGTTGACCAGCTGACCGCAGCAACCATGAATGAGTCTCTGTGCAGCAGAGACGTCTCAGGTCACCGTGTTGACAGACAGAATGAAAACAGGAAGTTACTGCGCTGAGGATTTACAGCCGGCAGCGCCTCGCTCTCTGTTCAGTATCCATCACAGCTATTGCATTAGCTGAGAATAAACAACTGTCTGGATCTCTTTAACCAGATTCAGTCATATTGATAACCTGTTGAGACTTGCAGACTACTGTCTTTCGTTGTTTTCAGCTTTATAGAAAACTTAGTTATTTCTTATTGTAACAGTTTTATTTTAACAACATCGCAGATGTGAAATTGTCAAAATGTGGTTGTTTGTTCTCCAGGTTCACTTAGTCAAAATGGTTTTTTTTTCCTGACATTTATTGGTTTATAAGTTCTGTTACGTTGCTCTTGACAGTTGGTGGTTACCATGGCAACCGGTAACTGACAGCCCCTCTGCCTTTTTCTGTACATCTTTGAAAAGTAGAAGTAGAGCCTTCTACACAACCAACAAAAATACAGAATGTTTTTTCTGTATGGCAAGTCAACAACAAAAGACTTGTCTTTTCCACCAGTAAAAGGAGCTGACCAAATGTGCTGCAGCTCAGCTTGTGTTGCTAGGTTACGGGGCTGGGCTTGGCAGGCGTTGCTACGCAATGGTGCAGTGCACACTGATCACGACTTAATGAAAAGGTTTGGTGTCTTAACATTCGGGAAGTTAAGACACCAAACCTTTTAGAACCATAAAACTTCCCCTTTAACACTGTAGTCTAATTTTTGTAATCCAAAAAGACAGTTTTGGACAAACCTAGTCTACTTCAGTGTCAGGTGAACACACATCAAAGATTTGTAGGGGAAGCTAACAATGAGATAACTGGTTTTGGAGGGAGTTTTCTACTTATTTTTTCAGCTTTTCTTTCATCAGATGAAAAATGGGGCATCATGTGACACATGGCTTAGAATTAATTCAAATGGTTCTATTAAAAAAAAACAACTTTCTGGTATAAACATATAAATGCTGCTGTCTTTACACTCCCTGATTCCTGTTATCTGACAATTGTAAAACGTATACACATTTAAATCCCAGGTGAAGTTTTAGTTCTTTCACTCTTTCATTCATTCAACCTAAACATTTTCACATTTGTCCACAAGATGGCAGTATACACAAATGAGCTGCTGCGCTGAGAAAGCTGCCTTGTCTACATTGAGAAATACAGAAGATGAGTTTTTCTTTGTTTTTGCTGCATTTAGTCTTAACAATGCCAAGAATTTAAAGAAAATACAAGCAACTCTGGTCTGCCAACAGAGCTGCTTTTCAAAGAATGCTCCATACAAATAAAATAATTACAGATTTCTGTTTCTGGAGCCATGTTTAAATTGGTATGACCTTCAAACATTTTTTTCCCCAGTGATTTTGCTGCAGACAATTGTTAGAAACATTCAGTTATGTTTTCCTTCTAAAAACAAAGAAAGTCTGATTTTTTTTATTATTTTTAGCAAAACCTTTAAAGTAGATGGTATTCCATTGAATGAGGAAAAATTAAAATAATCAAAATAAGAAATTCTTGAACACGGCAGGTAACAGATCCAGGTGCAAAATTCAAATGTAAAGATACTTTATTGACCTCAAAGGAAAATTAAATGTTTTTTTAACTCATAGTCATTCAAATTCTTAAAAGAGTTATTGTAAATTGTGATTGCTGTTGGCAGAAAAGATCTCCAGTAGCAGTCTGTATTACATCGAATATGAAGAAGCCCCTGACCGAAACAAGGCGTTTTAGTTTTTGCAGTTAAAAAAAAACTAATAAAAGAAAGAAAATGACACATTTAACGTGTTGACATCCTCTAACTCGTACTTTAAACTCTGTGACTTAATGCAAACAATTACAGTATTTTCCAGACTATAGAGACCACCTCACTATGAGCCACACTCAAAGTTTTTTTTTTTGTTTTTTTTAACTGAAATTGTACATATACAAGCCGCACCGGGCTATAAGCCGCTGGTATCTCTGCCGCTCTCAGTGTTTCTAAATAAATTTGCTATTAAGGAATGAACCCTCCATCTCCAATGCCGAACCATGGATTCATTCACGCCAAGCTTACCTGCAGCGGCTATCGATCTGTGGTCCCAGATCTTTAGCTTTCAACTAAGGTTAAAGATCTTATGATGAAAGCTAAAGATCGCATGATTTTATAAAATCATGCAACTTAAAAGCTTCATCATTTGAACTTCTTTATGTTATTTCCATGATGAGGGGATATGAGTTAGAAAACATTTCTCCGTCATGCCTGCTGCTAGTGTGTGCTTGTTCTTAATGAAAATCAGCACTCTCTTCTTTGATTTCCAATTTTGACTTCCAAATTATTCACTTCCTGCAAACGCACCCCCTGGTGGCTGAAGAAAAATCCACAGAAAAGCCACAGTGGCTATAAGCCACATGATTCAAAGCGTGGGTAGCAGCTTATAGTCCAAAAAATATGGTATAATAAAACCTCTTTTTAATTGTAAGAGTCTTTTCAACATCGATGTAACGATGCCCATGTGGATCACGGGTCACATGTGTTCACATCTGGCATCATAATGCCTCCCACATATGACTAGCTCTCACCTCTACATGCTAATAAAGGCTCTAGCATCAGAAGCCAGCTGTGAGCTGAGCAATAACCACAACATTACCAAGGTTTCTGCAAAAAAAAAGGATTACGAATGCCTTCAGCTACCTGATCGTTATCGTTAGTCACACATTAACATGCACAGGATCCACCGGAGTCACATCAGTTGCGGCCTCTTTTACATTTCATTTGGCTCAGTTATGAAACAGATATGATGAAGCAGTAATAATGTCACTGCTGAATTATCATCTACCCTTTAAAAGGTCACTGTTTTTAAATACAGTTAAAGAGAGTGAATAATGTTTAACACAACTTTTCAAAACATCCTACAAAAACTTGCAAGATCACACACACAAACCAACTATTTAATAAAATCGTCTGCATTAAAGTTTATGGATTTTGTACAGCAAACGGCATATTCTATTACTCAAAAATATTTTAAAAAAAGAAGCTAGAAACAGTTTAAGAGGAGCTATAAATTTTAGAAATGAAAAACATTTCTGCATCAACCTGTGGAGTGACTTTTTGAGCAGTATTGCTAAAGAATTTAAGCAATGTACAAATGTACCGTAAATATATTTAATAAATCATTTTTTTTTTAAATAGTTATCAGAAAGATGAAGCATTTACAGAAAAAGTAAAATAATACGGAATATTCTCTTGATTTTGCTGTATATGTACGTGTTTATACGTATCAGGATTTTATTTTGACAATAGATGTGAAGTTCGTCCACATTTGTTTATTTATTCTTTGCATCCATTTTATTTAAGTCACCATCACTGCAGAATCTGCGGAACCAAGTTTGTTGCAAACATCAGTCTTCACACACTAAGCTTTCAGAATCGTTCCAAAAGATGGCTCAGTCAAAGTCCAGACTTAAATACAATTGAGAATTGTGGTTGAGATTAAAAAAGGTTGCTTAAGCTTTAGCTGTTTTTGAAAAAATAATCTGCAAAGTTTTTCTTTATAGTTTATAGTCAGAAATGTGTGTATGAGAAGAATCTTTCATTTTAATTTTGTTGTGTTAGTAAAACTCCAATCCCAGCCTGTGTTTGCTAATTAGCATGTGGCTAGAAAACCTATGTACAAAACAGTTTATCTGTTTTTTTTGTTTGTTTTTTTTAAAAAACACAACCCTGTTTAATGTGCCGTCTTTGATTAAATGGATTTGAACTTAATGTAATATTCTGGAGGTGAAAAGACGAAGATGTATTTCCCCCCCCATTTATTCTCACATTTTACTTCCCTGTGTTCCCCCAGTACTTTATCTTGATCCATCACCAAAACATTCCAAAAATAACAAACTCTTCATGTTTTGTGTTTATTTTATTGTGAGATTAATTTACCTGACTTCTTGATTGACATTGTGTAATATTTTAAATCTTTTGCCATGACTTTAAAGCAGTGACAATAAGCTCATTTACATTGCAAGCAGACATTTTTCTCTTCAGACAGCTTGAAGTCGGCGATTTAAATGTTAACGATTAAAGAAGCTTGTGGGCATAAGAGAGCCTCCCACAACCTGAACAAGTGATGAAATCAGTGCGGTGCTCGACCCTGGTCTTCAACAGCTTTGCAATCAACAACTTCTTCTGGCTTTTAAGGACAAATCTGAGACCCAACAGGTGTTCTGTCCATCTGTGCTACCTCAGAGTTTCCTACCATGGCATGGATAGATAGCCATCTGTCGGCGCTACCCGTCTAAAACTGCTACCGTCGTGTTTACAAACCAAAAAGTATTACAGGTTGCATTAATGCTAAATGTCATCATAGGATGACATTCTTTGAGTGACCAGACAGAAGCTGAGGAGTTATGGTTAGCATACCATTGGAACAATTTATTAAACACACAACAAAACCACAAAAATATAACTTCATCAGAATATACCATCAGTTTAAAATGAAAAGCTATCGCAGATGTTTGCACTAATACTTTTACCAGAATATCCCACCTTTTGAAAAATTTTCTATATACAGAGGAAAGAATGAAACCGTATCAGGAGAAACAGGTTTTTATTAAAATTAAACACTGACATCTGCAAATACAGATCAGCGCAAGCTCTTTTTTTGTCCATTAATACGTTGTTTAGCAGTCTGATATCAAAGGCAGAGCAGCCACATTAACTCATTGACAATGGCAAACTTTGAAGATAAACATTGGGGACAACTTTATTTTCACACAATGAAACAAGTTTAGTTAGAAACTAAGCTTTTTCTCAGTTATTTTTCCATCCACAGAAGCTGCACCTGGTCTGGCGTTGACCAGCCGTCGTCGTTTCCCGGAAAAGGGCTTTGGCTGACATGATGCTGCCATCACTGAACCAGTCTCCCTCTCCTTTTCATTTCCACAAACATGGAAAGTTCTCCTGATCAGTTGACCTGCTATGTCTCTGCTACGTCTTCTCTCATTTCCAGTGAGTCATGGCAGATGGGAGCTGGTCCTGAGCCCGGTTCTGGTTCTGCTGTTGGTTTGCTCCTGTTAGAGGAGAGTTCTTCCTCTCCCCTGTCACTACATGCATGCCCTGTATAAGGGACTCCTGCAAAGTCAACAACTCAACACAAGCGATTTGCTGTCACCCCCTGCTGGTCAGGGGGAGTGAATGCTGCAAGTGATGACTCCATGCAATCTGTTGGGTTTTATTTGGTAAAAACTTTTTAAACTACTTTATAATTAAGTGAACCTAATGAATTGATAACTTGGATCAGTAGTAATCTGGCTAAATTGCAATTACTTTGTAAAATGCCTTGACAACATTGTTGTGAATTATTATAGTTATAGCTTTTAACCTTTTGGTATCTACATTTGAGATTTTGGTATCTACTTTTGCGGTTTTAAACGTTTTGCATCTACTTTTGTGGTTTTGAACTTTCTCATATTGTTTGTTGGGGGTTTTTGTTTGGGTTTTTTATATATTGTTTATTGGTGGCGCTCATTTGTTAGTTTGAAAGTTCAATTGTATTTATTGTCAATTCACAACAAATGTCATCTCGATGCACTTTGAAGTAATTTTAGTTCAATCACCTACTCCAATTGCTAGTACAACAAGCACAGTTGATCAAAGTAGTTTAAAAAGTTTGTACCAAATGAAACCCAACAGATTGTATGGAGTCATTACGTACAGCATTCACACCAACTGACCAGCAGGGGAGAACAGCAAATTGCTTGTGTTGAGTTGTTGACTTTACAGCAGTCCCTTTTACAGGGCATGCATGTTGTGACAATGGCGAAAAAGAACTCCTCTCTACCAGGAAGAAACGTCCAGTAGAACCAGAACCAACCTCAGTACAAGCACCAATCTGCCATGACTGACTGGAGCTGAGAGAAGACGGAGCAAAGACAACAGATCAACTGACCAGGAGAACTTTCCATGTTCATGGAAGTGAAAAGGAGAGGGAGAATGGTTCAGTGATAGCAGCATCATGTCAGCCAATGCCCTTTTCCAGGAAAAGACCACGGCTGGTCAACACCAAACCAAGTGCAGCTTCTGTGGAAAGAAAAATAACTGAGAAAACAAAACCAGTTTAAAATAAACATAGTAGAAACGGAAAATGAAAAACAGCAGCATAAATACAGACAGATCACAATAAACCAGTCTAAGCCATCTTATAATAAATGCCATAACACATTCTCAAAAATCACACGTTAAATTCTAAAATTTAACACTGAAATTGAAAGATATTATAAATATCTAAAAGAAACAAAACAAAATTAATTATATAGTCTATAAACAAAATTGTCTATAAAAATAAAATAACCAATGGCTAGATGAGGCCAAAGTACCAGACTAAAGACTTATCCAGAAACTGAACCAAAAGAAACTGAAGTCATTTTGATAAATGTTTTAAGTTCAGCCATTTTCCTCTGTCGGTCAATGGGGGCTTAGGGGAGATGAAGGGCAAAAGCAACATGATCCAGGAGGATTCCTGGAGGATAACAGGACAGATGAAGGTTTAAGGTCAAACCCTTAACTCAGAATGAAACTGTCACTTTTCAAAAACATGCAACCATCACTAAAAATACCAGCAAAATACCTGCAGCATTTCTTGAGGAAGACTACTGAACCCGATGTTACGATCACGAAGGTCATCCATCAGCAGGGTGACGAGGAGATTCTTTTGTTGTCTTGATGATCGAGGAACGTTCCTGAAAGACAACAGGATGGGTGAAGGTTTAACCTTTAACAACTCAATGAATAGTTTCAAAAACACTTGTAAAATATCAGAGAGCAAAATACCTGCAGCATTTCTTGAGGAAGACTATTGAGACTGATGATATGGTAATTAAAGTCATCCATCAGCAGGGCGGAAGGAGGGTTAAGAGGGCCTCTTCTGTCTGTTGATGGTCGTCTAATGAAGGGCGAAATCCGAGACGAAAAACCAGATGATCCAGGAGGATTCCTGAAGGACAACAGGACAGAAAGACAAGACAGGTACAGGTTTACGGTCAAACCCTTTAACAACTCTGAAATGATGACATTTCAAAAACTCTTAATTAATTGCAAAATACCTGAAGCATTTCTTCAGGAAGACTTCTGAGCCTGAATGCAGGATCTCTGAGGTCATCCATCAGCGGTGGGGATGATGAAGGCCTTTTCCATCTGTAGTTGTTGGGAGCAATCAGGGAGTGGGTGGGTCACCTGAAGACATTTCTCCCAATGAGTCGTTCTTGTTGATTGTCACTGCAATGTAATTTTTACTGTTGCCTTCCAAGTAATACTTGTAATAAATTCCATACACATATTTCACTGAAGAATTTAAGTTTGGCTGGTTAGTTCACACCGTTACCCGTCGGTAGAGTTTGTTTTTGCACAAACCCGACCGAAGGGTAACTGACCACTTCGATATGGTTCGTTTTCACACAAACCCGACCAAAGGGCAACTGACCCCTTTCCCATCAATATGGTTCGTTTTCACATCCACTCAACCGAAGGCTAAGCCAAGCCCTTTACCCAGGCTCCCTGTCACACCTGTACCCATTTGAAACCAAGATCAGACCTACCTTTCAAATAGCCAAATAGTGTTTTTCCTGCGTGGAGTATTAGGTATGGATTGGATTGATCCCTTCATTGTAGTCGTTTGATACCAAATTCCTTGAAGTCATTCGACGACAACTTCATAGCCCTGACGAATGGCTACCGGAAGTACCATACCACATTTCCTACCGCTGGATTCTCACTCCTACCTTTCACAGTCAGAGACCCCGCTCAGACTGTGAAATCTGGTGTTTTCAGAGTTGTCATTCCATCTCAACAAAAACTGTTTATCAGCTTCCATATACCATAGCTTCCGGGTCCATGTACCATGTCCATATGCCAGCGCTTCCCGGTCCATGTACCATGTCCATATGCTATAGCTTCCCAGTCCATATACCATGTCCAAATGCTGTAGCTTCCCAGTCCATATACCATGTCCATATGCCATAGCTTCCTGGTCCATATACCATGTGTTGACAAGGCCTTAAATTCCCAACCATGAGCTCAAAACCGTCATCCACCACCATAGATACGGAGGATGCAAGTGGAGACAGTGAAGGAAAAAAACAAACTTCCTTTCAACAGGAAGACAAACCAGAAAAAAACTGCAGTTATCAAACATTGATAAAAAGTTATGCAAGCTGAACCAGAGACTGATACTGAAGATATGTGCTGTGACAGAGGATAGAAAAAAAACAAACAAAAAAAAAACAAACTTCCCTTTAACAGGAAGATTTTCCAAAATAAGGTTAATACCGCACCAATTATTTA
>VMRN01000028.1:3231659-3369369 GCA_010277015.1 Poeciliopsis turrubarensis
ATTAAATGCAGGCAATTAAATGCAGGCAATTAAATGCAGGCAATTAAGTAAATGGTCGTTTCTCCATAAATCATATTTTGTTTGTTTTTGTTTGTTAACAGAAAACAAGGAAAAACAGAGGTGAGACAGATTTTCATGATCAAACCATGATTTTGTTCTCCTGTCATATTTCAGCCATAAACTTCAACATTTGTTTGGTGTTAGATGGACACAAAGTACCCTCACGTTTTCTTTGCTCAGTAAGCCACAGATTCTGCATTGCTTTAGGTGTGGACTTTGACTGAGCCATTCCATATTATTTAATTGTGACTTTGCCTATGTGGTTGTTTTTTTGCTGGCCTCTCATAAGTTTCCCCTATGATGCTGTCACCATTCATTCTTAGATAATGAAATTTCAGTCTGGTCAGTTCTGCCTTCTCTGAGTTTCTTTCAGGATGATTTTATGTTTTAGGGCCTCTGTCCCTTTAAATCCAAATAAGTTGCTCTTGGCCACACCCCTGTTTACATTTGCATGTGAAAACGGCTGCAAAATCTTTGAAAAGAAGAAGTGGAGCCTCATGCACAACCAACAAGAATGCAGCAAGTACGGTAGTTTCTGAAACAACAACAAAACACTTGTCTTTTCCAGCAGCCATTGTACATTGCACACCTCAGGAAAATTAGCTGACCAGATGTTCTGGAGTTGAAGCTTGGGTTGCTAGGAAACGGGTGGAACTCTACTGGGGTTGCCAGGCTGTGCCTGTCAATTCTTACTTAATAATCCAGAAGTTTTTGAAACGCCTCAGATCCCATACACCAAAACCCATAAATTTATTGCCAAAAAATGAGTGGGTGGTTTCTTTCTAAGTGCTTGTGCTGTTTTTAGAAGTAGCAGAGACCCCAATGGAAGCACAAAAATGTCCAGAATGTGTATTTTGAATGATAGATCCCCTTTAAGTGATTTCTGAAGGCAAATAAAATCCCAGTTGATGTGTGTGGTTGTTTTTGCGATTAAATGTAAAGTTCACAGGGTGTTAATAGTTTTGCATGGCTCAGCATGAAGCGCTCTATTATTTCGGTTTCCTGTAGTCGATATCCTCTTTCCGCTTTGTTGCGCCCCTTCTCTGTTTGTTCTTACATGACTCAACTTCCTCGCAGGAATCAATAAAAGTTCACTGCATCATTTCTGACCCGATTAAGCACAAGACAGACGATAACATGACTTGTTGTTTTGTATCGAATGAGCCGTTTGTTGTCGTTTTTTCTTTCTTCTCAGGTATGTTTCACTCTAAATGAGGAGCTGGCTGCCATGACGTCTACAGGAGAGAAGGAGGAGTCCCTGCAGGCCCCGAGGGAATATCCCTTCACGATGCACACAGTGGGTGCACAGACCATGGCTGTCTTCAGCCAGACCGACGCAGGTCAGTCCCATACAGACCCTCCGACTTTAATTGGAGTAATGGTGTTTGCAGCACCTGGTTTCCAGTTGTTGGGTGGAAACTGAAGTAGATGTCAGCATTTGTCTGATGAAATGGCCCACAGGGCAGTGAGATAAACCGAGACATTTCACAATATTTTCACATTCAGATCAATTTTTCTTGGTTAGGAGCTTTCTCCTCTGATTGCACTGTAAAATTCATGAGAATACTGAGACCAGCTCCATATTTGTGGAGGACATTTTGCTGCCAGGCACAATGTGTCATTCGTCCTTTCAGAGCCAGCATTTGCATCAGATCAAGGGCTTAAAAATAGCTGCGACTGTATTGTTGGGGTGCCTGTTACTGTGTGACCAGAGAATTACCTTATTAGGGTTTTGCTCTTAATTCTTTGAGTACAGGAATTAGATTTATAATTGGATGATTCACTGATTATATCATTTAATTCATATTGAGTCAATATTTTTGGAAATTTGGGATTTTTTTTCACCAATGCACAGACCTGTCATAATAAGCAATAAATCAATGAATTGGATGATTAATTAAAACAAGCTCAATAATTTATATTTACTTAATTTATTATTATTTTTTTCTACCAGAAACTGGATGACAAAAGTCTTTTTTCTTCCTTACAGTTTTGTTTAGAGACTTGATAAAACATTTTAATTGTTGTTTGTATTGGTTTGTACTTTTTTTCTTTTTTTTGGATATTTTAAATATTTTTCATTTCCGGTGAGCCGATTATATCTTGATAATTAATATTTTCTCTTATTAAAACAACTTTTTCTAATTTTAAGAGGATTTTTCTTTAAATTAGATGCAGGCAATTGAGTAAATTGCCTGCATTTTTTTCTGGTGTCTTTTTTCTGCAAACATTATCACTAAGTTGTCATAGCATAGCCCTCATACTTCATTGTAGAACACTTGTTGAAAATCTTATCTGGCATTTGTAAGTTTGATTTTAGAAAATAAAAAAATGGTTAAAATTTGAAATCTGATCTGGTATCAAAAAATCTGAGATTTTATTTTCAAGCCACATTGCCCAGTCAGAATTTATTTCCGTAAAATTAAGCTAAGCATTGAGATATTTCTGTAATTCAGTCATTGTTGCAATAAATAAAAAAATAGCAGGGGTTTGGATTGGAGAGCAGCTCTCCACCTGCCAGGGTGGCAGCACTCTGCGAGACATGAGTGATTTCCTCTGAGGTGGAAAAAGACTCTGCATAATTGGCCGATCTTGGCTTTTAAACAAAAAGCATATTTTGGGTGTTTCCCAAGGCAGGACCGAATTAGTTTAAAGCACGCTCTTTTGCAGAGGGGAGCGTGTGAAAATGGAGCAGTGAACAGATGTCTGGTACAGTTTAGCAAGCAGAGAAGATGAGATTAAGAGAAGAGACGGCAACAGACCAACAAACTGTACATTCTTTGTGCCATTTGTTGTTTTTAATTATAGGTTTGTTTCAGTTTAGTTAATTAGCTACCCAAATAATTGGGTACATAGGTTATTGTTTTTGAATTTATGTATTTGTTTTTGTCTATTCCATCACTTTATGAATCCTGAAATCTGTTTCCAAATGACTATTTATGTATTTATGTGAAAAATAAACTTAAATTACTATAAATATAATTTCAGAGATTAATGGGATGAAGAAATTCCCCAGAGTTCTTTAGAGAGGCTTAAAAAGGAGACCTTTTACAAAAATAAAATATATATATTTTGCACATTTTTGTATTTACGTTTTAGTCTCATATTATTCCAAAAACAGCCATTTTATGGCAATAAGTCACTGCTTTTGAATACAAACCGTTTCAAAAATCTCCTGATAATTAAGTCACGTTCCATGGGGACTGCGCCCCCGTTACCTGGCAACCCCACTCACCCGAGCCCAGCCTGTTACCTAGAAACCCAAGCGGAATTCCAGCATGTTTTGTCAGTTGGTTCTGAAAGGAGCTCAAAATAGGCAGAGTAAAATCTCATTATCTGAGAAAACTGTAGTTAACATGTTATGAAAAGCGTAAAGGAAGTTTTAATATTGAGATATTAAAATATTTAATATCTCAATATGGATTGTTTATAATAAACCGTCGATGTTGTATTTTTAAGTATCATATTTTGGTTTGTTTTCTTTTAACCGATCCTGACACCTTGAGTTTAACTAGTTTTCTCGTTGCGTTTTACAGAGGAATAGTCCCAAAGCATGACCTTTCAAAAACAACTTGGTGTTGCACAAATGGAAACTCTGACACCAGAATCAGATTTTAATTCAACTTGTTGTGATGGATGGATCTATTTTTGACACAAAAATGGGGTAAGGAATGACATTACTGCTGTCAACAGGTGACAGAGCAGTAATTTTTCCCACTTATATGTTTATTAAAGAAGCAGTTTCAAATGTGGTAAAAAGTTCTGTTGGATTTTAATTTCAGAAATCTGAGCCCGAAGCGTATTTAATTTGTTTCCCTGCTCATCCAGGTTTATTCCATCACCGCCCTCATACGCTTTAGATGCTTCCACACTTTCAAGTGCTTAATACCTCCTACATGCAATAATGAATTTTTCTCCTTTTTGTTTGTTTGCGGTTTTATTAGACACACATTCATGAAATTTGCTGGAGTTGACACGGTACAATAACACGGCTTTATTCTGAAGTAACTGAAGCGGTGGGTGGGTGAAAGTGTCTCAGGCAGTCGCTGGGTTGTAATGTTGAGGATGTAAACGTGGGAATACAGCAAACAGGAGGTTTAAAAACCTTTTAGTTTTTCCCGAAAGGTGTAACTGCTGCAGATGGAGGGCTTGAACGGTGAAAGTGTGATGCTGGAAGCTAGAAGTGGGATAAAGTCCTGTGAGATGCGGTGGTGTGTAATCTGTTATTTACCTGACCGCCGCTCGGCTCCGCCCCCACTCGCCTACTGGAAGGAGCACCGGTCTCCCACACACTGCTGCTCTCTGACACACACACATTTCACACAAGACATGTCAGTACCTGGACATTAACAGGTAGTTTGATGTGCACCTTGCTTTCCATGAATCTTTTCTTAGAAAAGATACATTTGACTCCATTACTGTATTAAAATACAGAATTTTTCAAATTTTTGAGATTAAATGGGGAAAATAGTGCTGAAGTGTATCTAATTTAAGAAAAATAGTGGTTTATATATCCATTTTTATCTGATAGATAGTAATTTGTTTAATATGGTGCAGGACTGCGGACAATAAAAGTGAAATGGTTTGGTTAAAAAGAAAAAAGAACAACCTTTGAACTTGAACACCACTTTGTGTTTTCCTCATTTAAAAACAAGCAGGCAGTTCTGAGGTGGCTGTATAGAAACAGTAATAATCCTTCTTGCATTTATTTGGTGTGGAGAGCTATAAAAACAATAAAAACATCTCTTTTTTTATGAAAAATGAGAGTGGTGATTTCCTGGGTCTTATAATATATATATATTGCAAAACGTTGATGTGAGTTTTGAAATATCTTTATCTTCGTATTTTTTGCCAAACAGAAACTTCCATCTCTTCCTATCCGACTGATCCAGCGCTGTACTTGTCTGCAAGTTTGGAAACGGATTCAGCTGTTGCCTCCAGTGGCTTTAATCTCTTTAATCCCAAACCAATTCGCATTTCATCCGCCCCTGTTGTGAAAGTTTCAAATGAGCCGGCAGCAACAAGAGGTTGCTAACGGAGACGGTCGGTGATTGATACGTGCGTGCATTAGCGCCTGACTTGGCTTTTGTGCTCCGAGGCCGCAAGCAGAATATTCCTCCGTTATTTCCTCTCCTGTGGTTCTGCATTGTTCCAGATAAGCACCAGGTATTGATAAAGAGGTTGCTAAGGAACAGGCTTCGCTGCCACAAAAGAGGAGAACAGAAAGGAGGACTTAATGTTGTTACAGTGGGATTTTTCTCTCTGCTGCCTGGGAGGATTTTCATTGAAACCTTAAAATATTTGAGGGCAGTGAAGTGGAAACCAGAGTTTGATGCCTTTTTTTATTGTGAAGTTAATTTCCTCACAACTTTGCATAACTTCTTCAACTTATTCCAGAATTGTATATTTAGACTATATACAGCTCTGGAAACAATTAAGAGACCAAATAAAATGTTCAGTTGCTCTGATTTTACTCTTTACGTTTGAGTAAAACGAACATTGTTCTTTTACTGACAACATGTCTCTGAAGTTCTGAACCAAAATTGAGTCAAAACAACAAAAAGATGCTTTGCTTTCAATTAATGTAAAGAAAACATCAATACAATGTTTTAAATCATAATCATGAGGTTTTAACATATACTTTTTTAGGAATATAAAAAGTAAAAATCATGGGAGTAACATTTCCATGTTTAAACATGTTAGCTTATCAAGAAGTCAAATCATAAACATGCTACAAATAAATAACTTTTCTTAGAAATTCAGACAAAATGAACAGACATAAATATCTGTGTATTAAATCAGCTTTGCAAAAAATATTTAATTTATTTTGCAACACAGAATAGTTCACAATAAGTGGAAATAAAATGAGGCCTGGGTATCAAAATATTCAGCAAACTACACTGCAAAAATACTAAACCTTACCAAGTATTTTTGATGTAATAGTTTCTAGTGCAAATATTTTAATACATTTGAAATAAGAGCAAATTGTCTTAAAAATAGCTTCTCAGGTTTGTTTTAATAAAGTAATTCTTTAATATGGATGAAAAAGTGCTTGTTCCACTGGCAGATTATTTCACTTATAACAAAACATTTTCCCATGTTATGAGTTAATTTATCTGCCAATGAAACTAGAACTTTTTCATCAATTTTAAGGAAATATTTACTCTTATTTACCTAAAACAAGCCTCTATATATCTTGCTGAAAAGATGCTTTTGAGTCACTTTTGTCTTATTTCAAGTTTAAAAGGTCCAGAGTTTACATTTGCAGAAGAATTGTGTCAAGCAGAGAGAATTTTAAAATAGCCCTTATAACATTTACAGCCATACATGATAATCATAACTTGAATAATTAACTGGGTTTGTTTCCTTTGAAAACGATGCATTACTTCAGTTTTGCACTACTTTGTGTTGCTTTGTGGCAAAACGTGGCATTGAAATAAGTACATGGATATTTGTTGTCATAACATGCCTGGAAAAACACCAAAAAGAGAGAATTGGTAAGAACAAAAACATGAGAATCTTTGAGGAAAAGTGATGTCTGGTTTGAAATATGGACCAACTTGTTCTGGAAAATGTTGCTGATCTCCCTCATTTAGATGTTTTGACACATCTAAAGTAAAAATGTTTCCACACCATAAATACTTTCTCTGCGTCCTCTAATAACCGAGTTCTTCTCTTTGACTTTGATTTTCACAGCCTGACTCTCACGAAGGCTGGCAACAAACTGCATGAGTCACTGCTGGTAAAACTTTATTTCTGCAGCTCTTCAGCTGCCACCTAAAAGACAGACATGCCTCTTATGTGAAACCTGAAATATGCTTCACATGAGTAAATTGAGAAATTTCTGTATCTTTAAGAGTCAGTGCAAGTCTGTCTGTAACTTATCGCTGTCAGATAAGATTTTAGATTTTATTTAAATCACAAGTTGTTTATGATGGAGAAAGCTTTTCTACAGTTTTCATACTAAATCCCCAAAGCAGCTGAATTTCTTATCTTTAGATCCAGATCTAAGCTTAAGAAGCGATTTAAAAGTATTTATTACTCTTGTATTTGCTTGTGTCTGATTGGGTCACTGCTGTTTTTATTCTTCCTACCTTAAATAATTTATGGATTATTGAGAATGCCTCAATATAAGCCACACTGTGAAAATAAAATAAATTATATACATAGGCTGCTCTACAAGCATCCCATGTTGTTTGAGGTTTTATTTAGGGTTTTTTAATGTTTTATTGTAATGATTGAACTTTTTAGTTATTTCACTTTTACCATTAAATGTTAAATAATAATAATTTTAAAAAAGCCAAGGGGGTTTGTGTTAAAACGTCACTAAATTTAGTTGGTTGACTGTTATTTATTTGTTGATCAGATCTTTTTCTTCAAGCTAAAAGTGATGAAAGCTAACTAAAAATGAATAAAAGGTCTATTAAACTAACTGTTAAATCTGCCATTTTAATTTAAATTTTTAGTATTTAAATTAAAAACGTTTTAAAAAGAAGATAAACAAGCAGTCAGTAGGACAGAAAAGAAGCCTATTCTTACAGAACCAAAAACAAATTTCTTTCACAACTTTGTGTTTGACAGGAGGTAGAAGTGAACACTTATTTAATCCTACCCTTTTATTTGTATTGTATAATGTTCCATAACCTTTGAAAATGCAAAATCTCATCAAAATGTTTGCCTAAGAGAGCAGAAATAAGGCAAATGTTGTCACTTCACTCCTCTAGATATCACAGACGTAGTTAAACTTTGTTTTCCTTTTTAATTATTTAGCGTAATTTGTAGCAAATCATTTAAATGTGTCACATTGTGCATGTTGGGTTTTGTATAGGTCAGAATGTTTTTGCCACAGTTCTGATATGTCCATGTCAGATTAACACCGATAGCAACAATAACACTGAAATTTACTTTTGATTCTCTTAAAGTAATTTCCTGTGAAATTGGAGGCCATTTCTGCAAATCCCTCACAAAGACTTGTAGAGAAATTATTTGCTGGAGGTTTAAGGCTCTACTTTTCTAACTTCTTCTTGCAACTAGCTGTGTTGCACTGCCAATAATGTTGTGTATGCCTTTCTTTTTATTTAGTTTGATTAATTTTGGTTCAGATTACCAAATGATTTGGTGAAGTAAAACATTTGAACAGAGTGTTGGACTTTTGTAAAACTCCATTTTGGTCGATGAGCATTTCTGTAAGTTGAAATGTAATTTCTGCAAAAGGTTTTACTAAATATTTTTGCAGCCAGATAAATGGCCTTTCACATGCTGATTCATTACTGGACACATCTAAAACACTCGAACAGTGACGGCGTTTTGAATCCTATCAGTCACGACTCTGGAAGCAGCACCGACTGATGGATTCCTGTCACTCTGGGACAGAGAATATATTAAATATCCTCTATTGATCACATGTCTATCATGATGTATATTATTGATTTATTCTCCAGCCCTATCAGAAGATGTTCAAATTGGGGTTTGCTTGTTTCGGGTGCTGGTAGGTGAATTTAAAGCCCGGTCCATGTTTTGTGCCGTTGGCACGTTTCAGGCTCGGTTCTGTCTGCTGCTCCACAGGGAGGCTTCACTTCCTGCTCAAACCTCTTGGGCATCTCGCTGTCAGAGCTGCTGAGAGCTGATGGCGCGCTCCTGCTGCAGTTCGTTGCTCTTACAACACCAGTGGAAACTAAATCATTTTTGCAGAGCTTTTCTCTTTTTTTGCTTACATTTTCGCGTCATTTATTCGTTTCATGTTCAAGCCAGCAGCTCCACTTTTGGAATGAAAAACAAACTACAGAGAATAGTGAGATTACAGCTTCATCTACTGTCCATGCATTTAGCTGCCAGGGTTTTAATGATTAATGAATACTTTTAATTTAAATTGGGCCAATTTTGGATGTTTTTTTACTTCCATTTTGGGTTTCTACTGCTTCTAAAAACAGTCAAAGCTCATAAAAACCATAAAACTGTTTTTGTTTTTTAGCCAAACAATTTATATTTTTTGGTGTCCAGAAAACGAGCCATTTCAAAAACCTCACAAATGTTGCAGTTGATATGCACTGGTTGTGGATCAATGAATCAAGATAATTTGCAGGGTTTGAAATTAATTAATCACAATTAATCGCATTTTAATAAAAAATTACATATCCTCAAAATAAGTAACAAAAAGGATTTTTTTTGTATTCAAAAATCCTTTTGCTGCTAAATTAGAAATGAGTTTGATAATAAATATATTGATTGATTTTAATCTATTCTTTAGGTAATCCAAGTTAATAAAATTAACCCCCAAAGAAAAGCGGCTTTTTTGTTTGTAAATGTTGCTTGTGCGTCAGATATACAGGCGTACCAGAAACGTGTGAATGCAAAGGTTCCGGCTGCGTGTCAAAATGCAACTAAATACTTTACAATTTATAACATTAAAGTCTATGAAATTAATTGAAAGTTTGACTCAGCTAGTTAGCAGCTACCTAATCGATCCAAAGCTAACTAGTAACCCAGACCAGGATGCTACCTCCACCATGCTACAAGATGTTACAAAAAGTAACATCTTGTAGCCTAAAAATCAGCGTTGGTTCCATCAGACACATTTTTCTACAAGTGTTTTGGAGATTTTCTATATTTTTTTTAGTTCTAATAAAAACCCAAGATGAAACACAACTTGTAAAGGTTTTAAATTTTAGATTTAAAGTCTAGAATTCTAGACAAATGCATATAAAAATATTTGATGTGCATTTGCTTGATGATTTTGATGATTATATTTGAGAAAATGAAATGTTTATTGCTTGTTTCTTTTATGACGTGAAGCACTTTGAACTGCATTGTTGTTGAAATGTGCTTTAGAAATAACCTTGACTTGAGTTTAAATTAAAATAAGTCCATAACAATCCCCCAGAAACGAAATAAAACTCAACACTCAGAAGCTGTTTACAACAAAGAGCTTTACTGTTGTCAGATTTTTGAGAAGCATCCAAAGTTGATATAACATATTCAGAAAAAATATGAGGATTTTGAAAATTTTCTTCTTGAATGAACTATTTAGATTGAAGCCAAGAACAACTGTGTTACTATAGAGCTGAAATGTGTGAAAATGCTGCCTAAAAGCTTTTCAGTGCCACGCATCCTGTTGAAATGTTTATAGCTGCAAGTGAGAAAATAGAGCATGTAACCTTCCCCCAGAGCGTCCGTGTGAAGGAAGCATATGGAGGCTCACTGAGCGTAAACCCAGAACGTGGAACCTTCAGAAAACAAAAACAGACATTTCACAAGTCCAGATCTGAAGGAAGAAAAAAAAATAACATGAACTTGAAAACTTTCCCAGATAGAAACACCTCACAGATGTCTTGTTTGCGTGTTTATTAAATGAACTGATCTGCTGAATGCTTGTTTGTGATCACATAAAATAAAAGAAAAACAACATTTTGGTGGAGAAAAAGCCATCTCCTGCTCCGCTTCCTGAAATAAAGCTTTATCTAACTTCTGCCGCGCTCCCACACAGCAACACGTGGCAGCCTGGGCAGCGATGGGGGAAATGTGCGGCTTGGTTGCCAATGGTAACGAGATGCAACCTTGTCAGAGTTTAAGGAGGCTTTTAGCGACAAAAGATGTTACAAAAACATCTGACAGGTATTATATTTTCTGTGAAGTTGCAAAAGAGTCAGTTGAGATTTGATTCTGGGGGGCTTTTAATTTTTTTATTTGCAAAAATTAAATAAAAAGTGAAATCATGCATCATTTTCCTTTCATTTCACAACTTACTCGCCACATATTCTTTTTTTTTTTTTTTTGACTTGTTGAGTCAAAAAACTCAACAAGTCACATGCTCTGCACTATGGTAAAACATAATAGGATAAGGATCAAAAGTTTGCTTTCAGGAACATAATAGATTGACAAGACAATTTGAGGTCGCTATTGAGGGCAAAATTGCTTTCGGAAAATTTATATTTTAGATATGTTTATACTGGGTTCTGCATCTTAAAACATGCTTTAAAAAATAGAATTGCTTTAAAAACAATGAGTAAGATTATCTTACTAAAATAACCTGATTTTGGTTATTTCATTTAGTGTGAATAAAAATTACATTAACAAATTTTTTGGCAATAAGTTCATGTTCATCTGGAAAATGAACAGTTTGCAAATCCTCGTTACAGTCGAGCCACATTCCACAGGGTGCGCCGTTTCCTAGCAACCACAGCAGAGCCCAGCCCTGTTACCTAGCAACCCAGACGGAACTCCAGCACATTTGTACAGCAGATTTTATTTTTGTGTGCGCTGTATGACGTCTGCTGTTGTCTTTGACTTACCATTCTGACACCACTTGCTACCATCTTGTTGGTTGTGCAGTAGGCTCTACTTCTACTTTTCAAAGCTGCATGGTTGTGTAATTGTCAACTTCCTTAATGTCTCCGTTTTCCTCCTGTTCAATCAGACAGTAGCAGGTTGGCTCCTGCTCTCTCGGTGTGCTGTTCCAAACTTAGTGAGTTCTGGTGTCGGTCTTCAACTATATGACTCGAAGCATAAATGATGGTTTTCAAATGTCAATGTCCCTGCAAAGCCTGTAATTTTAGCTCCGAGTATAGAGAGCGGGAGCAACACACACTGTTCCACGTGTGCCTACACACACACACTTGCCGGCTGCAGCCTTTACTTTTCTGTTTTCTCTGGGTGAACATCCAGCAGAAAGGTGTAGGACTGGTTGGTTTGTTTTTACACCCTTGTTGTTCTGCCTCTGCACTTCTAGTTTCTATTTTCAAGCCGCCTCCTTTGTCGTTTGTTCTCCTCTTGTCTGTGTTTTTATTCTTTTTTTAAATTCTAACCATTAAGGCTGGGCGATAAATCAATTTTTGGGTTTTGAAGATTTAATTTGTTGGAAAATTGGGAGGGTTTTTGCGCCAATGCACTCCTTGTGTTTCCATATTTCATAGTCAGGTCAGCACATCCAAGGAAGCTATCTTGTTTGACAAGCAAGTTTTACAGATTTATTTATTTGGAGTTTAAGTTTATTCTGTGATTAAATATTTGGACCAGGCAAAGAGCATTTTTTTTTTTTATGAGAAAAAAGTCATATTATGAGAACATGAAAAATAAAAAATTAAACTGAGGAATGTTGAGTTCATTGTGAATTTATAGTTTCACATCTGTTTTATAGATAAATATTTAATCTTTAAACACATCAACATCAAGTTGTCATCAGTAGCAGGACTTTGAAATTATTATACAAATCTATTTCAAAGAAAAAACCTCACAGACTGAACTCCTCACGTCAGACCATGAAAACTCCAGAAATCTGTTTTAAAATACATTTCTTTTTTTTAGTGACTTTTATTGCCTCACAGAGCAGCTCTCCCCTACTCAGCTCCTGCAGACTAGCCAGCAGCAATTAGCAAACACCTGGTGGAACTGCAGTGAAAAATTGATTGGAAAAACGTTAAAGGGTTAATAGATGAGTGATGACTCCCTGAAAGTGGAGTTTCAGAAAAAGCAGGAGCTTCTTAAAGAGACAGACACCCAATTTCAAGGCGTTAAATTACAATTTAAAATTTTAAGTCATATTTTAAATATGAGAAAAAATTTTATAACAACTGAAGGCGGTATTGTTACTTGATTGCGTTATAAAACGGCACTTTGTGAATGGAAAATGCATTTTACCACCTCTTTTAAAAAAGGATGATTGAAATAAAAGCCGCTTTTTAAAAATATTGTATTTCTTTAGAAAAATGAAATTGGATCTGGTATGAAAAAAAAATCAAGTATTTAATTCCTAAGCCTTATCATTCAAATATCCATATCATCCATGTTAATATAGTTTTTAGTTTTGTGTCTTTTTTTGGTTGTTTTAAGAGTTGAAATTGTCTCTTTCTGCTGTCTGATTCTCAAAGTTAAAGTTAGCAGCCTGGCATTTCTTCCCCCTCATCTTCATCATCTCACCTCTGCTCCTCAGAGCTGCTGCTTTTTTGGAGACGACAGATAAGAATTGGGGCGCTGTTAGTCATTTTCTGGCTCAGCGATGCCATGCGATCAGGACGAGCCGTTTGCCTGGCAACAGGTGGAAAGATCGGAGCAGGATTGTGGAGTGCGCTGTGGGTTTGCGCTGCCCTTATCAGCCCGTTTGACTGCCTCCGATGAGGCGCCGCTAATAAGGAAATCAGTCACTGTCATAAAAGATTCAACAGGTCGGATGTTGGTGACAGTTTCCTGCCAGGGGCTTTTATCTTTTTTCAAATCTTGATGTTTTTTGCGAGCGTTTTGCTTTGTCGTCCTCGTGTTATTGCAGAGTGAATTGTGCATTTGTTTCACCTGGTGAAAGTGGGAGTCATAAAGGACAGAGCTGGTTTCAGAGAAAGCACAGTTGGCGGTAAAAATGAGGGATGCTGTTCATTTCAAGCCAGCGGATTTCTGCTCCCCACAGGGATAAGCTCTGCAATTAAAAAGTTCAAATAGCCAGCGAGAAGAAATGTAACTTCTTTCATAAAGGGTTTTTTTCCTCCTTCAAGTGGAGGAAAGGAGATTAGTCCTTTTCAAAGCTCGGGGAAAAATAAATTTAAAGGTTTTCACTCCCACAGGCCTTCCATAAATGGATCATGACACATCCTTGCTACACATTGTTTGAGAATAAGCCAGACTAGACTTGTTTTCCTCATTTGCTGTGGTGCAGACGTGACACAGAGCTGCAGCTTTTATTCAACAAATATTCAGCAGGAGCTTTTTTTCTTCTCTAATAAACACACGGACACAGATTTTTATGCACTTATTTTCACTTTACTGTTTTAAATCATAAAAAAGTTAAAATGTCAGAGAAAAACACAAAATTTTACCAAGTATTTTTGTCTGATTTCTAGTGTGAACATCTTAATACATTTGAAATGAGATGAAAATATCTTACAAGTAATGTTTAAGGCTTGTTTTAAGTCTTAATAATGATTTAAAATGTAAAAATTGGCACTTTATTTCACCTATCAAACATTTTCCCCATGTTATAGGTGAAATAATCTGCAAATGGAACTAGTATTTAAATAAATATTTAGATATTGACTTACTTCTTGCTAAAGAGTTACTTATAAGTTAGCCTTGTCTTATTTCTGAAGAAAAAAATACTCAAATTAGAAAACGACAAAAAAGAAATCATTTGTTTAATTAAAATATTAAGTTAATTAATTATTTAGCTGTTAAAAAAATTAAAAGCAAAATTAGTTGTAAAAACAATATGGCTGCTTTAGTAACTTAAACTTTGGGTTTTTGCCAAAAGTTTGAACACCCCTGGCTTAGAAGGAATTATTTTTCCATGTAGGTTGGATTTGGATCATTTTTCTTTTTTAATAAATTATCATTTTAAACCAGCATTTTTGCGGTTATTTGGTGTTTTTGTTAGATTGAACTTTAAATCAGTTCAATCTAAAACTGATTTTAGAACAAACTGAACCTGCATTGCAAGGGAGCAAATACTTCTTCACAGCATAGTGGGTTTTTTTTTTTAGAAAGTTAGTATTGAGGTTGTGCTTTTCGTTGAGTATGTTGAGTGTTTAAAAGGGAGTTATTTGAATTTTACATAATGACATTTATTTGTCATGAGGTTTTTTATGTAACCAGCTGAAAGCGGTTGTTGTTATCTCTGCTCTCTGTCCTGTAAATATCTATAAATAAATAATGGTTGGAGCTTTTGTTGGGTGAACCTTTGTCTATTTTTGTTTTTAAGCTTCTTTTTTTTTTTTTTTTGCTTAAACTGACTAACCTTAGGGTTTTTCATCCTTTTAAATGAGAAAGCACTGGCATTATGCCTTTGCTTTCAACTGCAAATGTTTTGGTTAAAGTGTTTACTCAGTCTGGGCGCCAAAGCCAAACCTTTTCCATTGGTGGTTTTGCTCTTAATTGACATGTAACCATGGTAACATTGGAAATAGAGATGCTTAATGCTGTTAAATATTCCTAAGTGCTTGATTGATGCTCTGACTCGCTTTCCTGTGTGGTTTTACATCTTACGGGACTTTAAATATACCAACCACTGGTAAAAGGGTGCAAGGCAAAAGTATTCAAACCTGCTGCACTTTTTTTTTTCCCAAAGTATCACAACCAACAACATTATGCAAAATTAACTTTGTGCAAGATTGTCATACTTCCATTTGGGTCTGTACAGCTTTTAATACAGGGCAAGCCCATAAAAAACCCACACAGCTGTTTTTTTGGTGACAAGTTTATGTTTATCGTCTGACAAATGAGCCGATTCAAAAACCTCCCACTTGTTAAGTCACATTCCATAGGCTTTGCGCCGTTACCTAGCAACCCCAGCCCAGCCCAGCCGTGTTACCTAGTAACCCAAGCAGAACTCTAGCACATAAAACACAAAATGTTACCAAGTATTTTTGGTCCAGTTTCTAATGATAATATCTTAGTATGTTTGAAACGAGACTAAACTGACTCAGCAAGAAGCTTGTCTTAAGTCAATAATTTATCAGTATTGACAAAAAAGTGCTAGTTCCAGATTATTGCATTTATAACATCAAAAAAATATCATGTTATAAGCGCAATAATCTGGCAATGGAACTAGCACTTTTTCATCAATATTGATAAATTATTGACTTACAACAAAAAGTTAACTTGCTAAAAAGTTACTTTTAAATTAGTTTGTCTTATTTCAACCGCACTAAGATTTCTGCTGTAGAAACTGGACCAGAAATACTTGTGTCAGTGCAGTTCAGAGTTCTGCTTAGGTTGGAAGGTAACCGAGCTGAACTGTGCAGGGGTTGCTAGGTAACGGTGTAGTGCCAATGGAATGTGACTTAACAATTGGGAGCTTTTTGAAACGGCTTGCTTTCCAGACAACAAAAAAAATATTACTTTTTATTACCAAAAAATGGGGAGGTGTTTTTTTTCTTTTTTGCGTTTTTTTCCTTTTTTAGTTTTCTGTGTACAGTTGCCACTCTTACTTGCCATATTATCCTTATTAATCGGTGCTCATCTCCCCACCAAATGCCTGGAGGGTTCAACAGTAAACCAGCAACTGAACCCAGCTTCAAATTGATGCAGAAACAGCATAAATATAAGCATCAGGTTAAGTTGAAGCTAAACTTTTTTATTAATAATGACATTAAAACTGGATTTAATCTCAGCTTCACCACTTGATGTTTGTGTCGCTACTTTCACTGATGATGACACACATCGGGGTGCTGTGCAGAGATATAAAAAGAAATCCTCCTTGAGGGAAAAGGGCAGCATTTATCTCACAGGCTGGCCCACTTTAGAAAGGCCAAACATGTTCACAAGATCCGTTTGCGTTTAAAGGAGGCGCCTTCCTGATGACAGCCAGCTTACTGCAGGTAAAGGTGGAAATAAAACTATAGGGCTGCCGTTAATGCAACATGTCTGACTGAATTAAAAAAGAAATAAAGATGACTACTGGTAATGGACAGTTAGTTTATGGGACCAGAAATATTAACTTTTTGTGAAAGAGAATCTTCAGAACACTGCACTGAAGTAATTTTATTATGAAGTATCACTGCTCTTACTTTCTTTTCTGGATTTTCTACACACAGTGACTAACTTTTCTGGATGACGAGCAGGCATGTTTTTACTGAAAAATCACCAGATTATAACTGCAGTTTTTGTTCATTTAAATAGAAAGAAATTGATTTATTTATTTTTGCCTGATTTTAAAATGTTATTTTTATAAATTATTTTAATTTTGGCCCTTAAAATTTCTGCATAATTTTCTTTTTTTTTTCTGTCTGATGTGATTTTAAATATTAAATGATTGATGATCAGTTACGCGATACTTAAGTTACTTTTTTCTTTTTAAACAAATTACACTTTTCCCTTTTACTTTTACTTGAGTAAACATGTTGAACTAATTGCATTTGACGTGTTTTCCTACATTATTTGTGAAGCACTTTGTGATGTTATTTGTGAAAGATGCAATACAAATAAAATTTTACTTCAAATACAAAAATACTTAATTGATCCCAAAGGGAAAATTAAATGTAGTTGTAGCTCATATATATATTCCATTTGCCTATTTGTCTTTGAGAGAGCAAACTGCCATTATTTAAACCGCCATCTACGTACCGGTACTTGAAAATGGCCTCAAAACAATATTATCGTTATCTCTTTTGAACAGAAGGTAAATAGCAGCCGTTAATCATAGTGACTGATGTAACTGCGGATTTACAGCGAACACTTTTTACAAGGTAAGAAAATTAACGTTCATGTACTTTACAAATAAGTACGATTAGAAAGATTTCACATATCGCATTACTGAGACGGTAACCATTACTAACGGTTACTAACGGCTAACCGTTAGTAACCATGGAAACGGTGTCCCGCCGTCGTGTGGCCTAGCATAAATGCTAGGCTACATGGTTAGCATCTCGTCTTTTCTACGTTTTTAAGGCTGATGCTATTTAAGGGAAAACTTTGTTTATGACATAGTGACATAAATCGTGTGGTGAATTCAGGAAAAGTCGGTAATTTGATCAAAACGTCAGCAGGAAGGGGGTACAGGTCGGTTTCTAAGCTAGCTGATTCAAGCTAATGTAGATACCGCCGTCTGTGAGCCCCAACCAGGTGTATTACGTTCACAGACAAATTAGCTCGACGCTAACAAGTAGAAACCACGAATAAACTGAAAACAGTCGCTTTGTTCAATATTCTGATCCTCAATTCCGACGACCATCATGGCGCCTGTCATGATTAAGTGACGTAGTTGCAAAGGGTCAATAGGAGAGGGTCTGAAGAGCTGCCCTGAAACCAATAGTAAATCAGACTCTGTCTTTAATATTTGCCGTTTGCAGATCATTTAGATCATTCACTTAATTTACTGTCTGGTAATTTTGTTGTGTAAAAGGATTGTAAAAGGATCAAAAGTGTTGCTCTTCAGCTGGCTCCAGCTTAAGGCTGTAGGTCAGTGTTGTCACAAAAAACAGCCTTGTTGCTTTCTGACATCACAAACTGTGCACTGGGTTTTGCAGAGACAGTCGAGGCAACAGTTGGAGATAGTTATTTTTATTTGTAAAATATTCACATTTAAAAGTCATAGAAGTGACATGTGGCTTTCACAGAGGCTCACAGCGCTGACAACCACGCGGATTATTCAGTGCACATGCATCATGCTGGATTCAAAGCCCTTACGATCATCACAGTTCTTTGCACTTAAACATTTTGGTGAAGTTTTATTTTATTCTGTGCTTTGTCTTCCACCATCAGGCTCCAGAGAAGCTAATAAACTGAACACAAGCTATTACACCAGCGAAGCACACACACACACACGCGCACACGCACACGCATTCACACACGCGCGCTCACGCAGAGGCCGTTATAAAAGCTGAATGGCACACCAGTGCACATCACGGCTGGTTGTGAAAGCTTTTGCAAGCAGAAACGGATCCAAAGCTGTTCAGGATGGATTATCCGGATTATTTTGAGTTGTAGAAATGGAGAGTGCAAATTTTTGACATTGAAATGCTGTAAACTTTGTTTATAAGCCACCAATGTGCAGGATGCATGGGCTGGTTACAAGTTTTGATGTGTTCACACGTTTTAAAGTCTTAGTCATGAGATGCCTGAGCTGTTTTCTCCTGGCTTTTAAGCTCCCCTCCCCCACCTGTTGATTAAACACTTATGAACTCTTGCAAAGTAAGACAGACTTGGATTTTGGAAATATTTCCCGTCATAAAAACACGGAGTGGAGCAGGAGCCATGACTCTGATTGGTGTATCAGAATAGATAGTTGGACCAATTAGTCCCTCCAGGAAGTTGCTATAGCAACTATTAATGGAAATGCAATTAATAATTTGCAAACTTTGCACAGACTTGCAATTTTCACAACTTGCAACTTTTTCACAAATCTAATTCCTTAATGTTTTCTGTATTTCCCTTTTTTCTGGCCAATCACTGCAACTTAGCTCAATTTTACCCAATCAATATTTAACTTCCTGTTTCACAGTGTCTCAAATAACTATTTCTTCTCTTTTTCTTCATTTCAAAAATAATTATGTCAGATTTAATTATACTGCGTTCATGTTGCTCTCAATAACCAATATTTAATTCTCCTTTGTTCATTTGGCAACTTGTGTGAAAATGTTTTTATTTGTTGTTTTGCTATTTGAAAGCAACAATTGAAAATTGTATTTGGAGCCTTAATATTAACTCTCTCTTATTTGGGAAGGTCATGTGCAGCAATTTATTTATTTTAGGTAAGACCAAAAAAATAAAGCTTGATAAATGTAAACTTTTTGAAAGATTGCTCAAAAATCAGTAATTTTGAGCTGCAATAATCATAAAAAGCCATCGCATCATCCCGGAGAGACTGACTAATTCACCAGCTAATTTCAATTTGTTTACCTAATAGTGTAAAAACCAGAATTACAAAAAAGGGATAATATCATATTTTTCTCAAAATCTATGTCTCAAAATTAAGTGACACATTTTAAAACTTCTATTGATCAATTTTACAGCAGTAGAGTTTTAAAATTATTTCAAATAAATGAACTGGATCATGTTATACACTTATGATTCAAATTGTGCGTAGTTAGAAACGAAAGTGTTTTAATTAAGATTACCATATCAAAAGAAGCTGTTACCAGACTACACTGCAAAAACATAAAATACCACCAACTGTTTTTGTCTAGTTTTTAGTGAAAATAAACTACTACTCTTAAAATAAGACTAAACTCAATTACAAGTAACTTTTCAGCAAGATATTAAAGTTAATAAGACTTTAGTGGAAAAAGTTCTAGTTCCCCTCCCAGATTATTTCACTTATCACAAGACATTTCATGTTGCAAATGAATTGTTTTTCATTTGTAATATTACTTTTTCCACTAAGGAATTAATGATTAATTATTGGAGATTAATTGTCTGCATCCAGTTAATCTCCAAATGGAAATCTAAGCATAATAAAACTAGTTTTATTTTTGTTGTTCTTTTTTTTTTTTTTTTTTTTTATCTGGTCCTAATGAAATATTGAACACATTTAATCATATTATATTTATTGTGTCTGTGTTTGTATAAATCAATCTATCGGTACAAAAATAAAGTTGATTGATTGAAATAGCTCCTATTTTTTGCTGTAAAGTTACTTGTAAGTTAGTTTTCTCTTATTTCAGGTGAACTAAGATATTTAAAGTAGAACTAGATAAAAGTACTTAATAACATGTTGTCCCTCAAACATCAGATCTCTTACTACTTATAATTTATTTAATGAATTGGTTCATAACACCTCAGATCGGTCAACATTTTGAATAAGTACTTTCTCCTAATCCCACCATGTGTTATTTTGCTGTCTAGATGAAGGATTAATTTAGTTTTAGTTACTTTGTATACTTTTTTTATAATGACTGTGTTTGTTTGTTAGTTTATTTGCACTGCAAACAGACAGAAATATGAGCTTGTTTATAGGGAGCATTTCCTTAATATTGATCAAAAAGTACTTGTTCAACTGGCAGATTATTTCACTTATAACAAAACATTTTTCCCAATTTAGGAGTGAAATAATTTGCTAATATAACTATCACCTTTTTCAACAATATGAAGAAATTATTGTCTTATACAAACTTCTGTATCTTTCTGGAAAGTTACTTGAAAGATGGTTTTGTCTTATTTCAAAATATTACACTAAATACTAAGATATTTGCTCTCGACCAAAATACTTGGCAATATTTTGGGCTTTTGCAGTACATTGTATTTATTGACCTTGAATTTCAATCTTTGTTTTTTTTTAATTACACAAATTACTCATTGTCCAGGGACAACAAATTAAAAATAGCATTTTGGCTAATTGTATTAACTAATGTAAAGTGTCTCAAACAAATTAAAAAATTGAGTTAGAAATCTACGATTTTCTGTTTTTGCAATGTATTGTTTATATTTATTGACAAATTTAGTTTTAAGCCATTTTAATGTTTCTTTATTATCTGTACTAATTACTAAGTTTCTAGGGGAAATAGGCTTGGCTAATTTTGGCACATTCACAAAAATGTTAATGTAAAGTTTCCCTAACAAATAAATTAAAAAAATATATCTAATTTTATGCAGTGTCTTGTTTGTATTCATTGACAAAATTGGAACAGTTTTGTCAATGAATTCTATCATTATTTGTTTTTTACTGAATTTCTAGAAAGAAACAGCATTTTAGCTAATTCTGACCCAGTTACAAAAACGTTGATGTGCATCATCCATCCTACCAAATAAATAAAAAAAATTAAATTAAAATTTTGTGTTCTTGCAGTGTACTGTTTATATTTATTGACAAAATTTGTATAAAACCATTTTAACTTTTGCTTTTTAGCTAGACCAGTTACTCACTTTCCAGGGACAACAGATGGAAAAAAGCGTTTTGGCTAATTTTGGCGCATTTACCAAAATGTTAATTAAATGTGCATCGTCCCTTCAGAGCAAATTAAAAACTTAAATTGTGTTTTTGCTGTGTATGCCTGATGTTCAGTAAATACATACGACTCAATCCGTCAGTCTTCTACCACGTTACACAGAACAACACCTACAGTACCTGGTGGCTGTTAACCCCTTCCTGCCTATCCTGCCTCCTTCCTATTTGACGAAGTGCAGGGCCTCTGCTGCCACTACAGAGCCCTTGCTGCTGTCTAGCGCGGTGACCAGCTTGAAGCCCGCCTTCAGTGCCAGCATCACCGTTTCCAGTTTGAGGCAGTCCAGCGTGCACAGGAAGGTGCTGTCCTCCTTCAGGACGAGCCGCGAGCCCGGCTCCGACTTGATGAAGTGGCGGAACTGGATGACGTTCGACGACACAACGAACTCCTCCGGGAAACCGTCGAGCCTGCTCTTGGAGATCTGCACCAGCCGCCCTTTGACCTTGTCGATGAAGCCGGTGTCGCTGCAGTACACTTTCAGGCCCTGCGACCTCTCGTGGCTGTCCGTCACCTCCAGGAAGGCGGGTTCGCGCTGGGCGGCCCGCTGGTTCTCCCACTCGCTCACCGCCTCCACCAGTTCGCTCAAGCGGTAGAAGTCCGCCTCGCGCCGCAGGAGCCCCGCCTCCCGGAAGTCGTCGGGCAGCTGCAGCTCTCCGGTTCGCAGGTAGTTGAGCACATGGCGGAAAACAGGGCCGTCCCTGTCGATGAACGGGTTGCCCATGGAGTCGGTGTGCTGCACCGCCTTCTTCCCATTGGCCAGCTCCTCCAGGAAGGAGCCCAGGTGTTTGGAGAGCGTGGTCCGGTGGGCGGTGTACAGGAAGCCGCCGACGTTGAGGGTGATGGTGCCTGATGACGGCTTCTTGAAGCTCTTGCTGGGCTGCAGCAGGTCCGGGTTGATGTGCCTCAGTTCACTCTCCATCCTTCTGAGGTTCCATTCCATTCTCCACCCGGCGTCTCCCCCTCCGGCTCGGCTCCTGCGGTTTCGCTCAGGCTGGAAGGTGCTGTCGGCTGCCGAGCGGCGTGGTGCAGCGGTGGATGGGAGAGCGCTGAGCGGCGGAGTAGGAGCCGAGAACAGAGCGGCTCTGTGTGTCGCTCCTCCTTCCCTCCGTCTCTCTTTAAGAGTGGGAGTGTGGCAGCGTCACATTCAGGGAGGAGAAACAGGGAACAAATAACAGAGAAGTGTGAAGCTCTCTCTCTTCCTTTCTTATCATCAGTCCTAAATTATCTTTTTGGGCAGAGGAAAACAAAAACAGTCACTGCTCACCAGATGGAGAGGGGGCTTCTATAATGTTTGAGGTGTGAAAGTGTCAGACTTCTTGTGAGTCTGAATATAAATCTCTCTCCTTGCAGCTGAATCCATCTGTTTACCACACATTACTACGTGAACTCGAATCTGTTTGAGGGGAACGCCAGCCCAGTGTGGTGCGGCTCGGCTCAGTTCGGATCGATTCAGTTCGGATCGAAGCCAAGAGACTGAAGCATTGCATAAGTAAAAGAGAGTAAGGAGATGGATTTATGTAAATATGATCGATCCCAACTACAAATCAATAAAGTATCTGGTTTGTAGATGCAAATCAGATCGATCTGTCTATCTGTCTATCTGTCTGTCTGCTTTTTTTTCTTTATTCTCTTTTCCCCCTTTTCCTTCTTTTTTTCCATTTTATCCTTTCTTTATTCTCTTTTCACTGTTTTTCCCTTATTCAACTCATTTTAAGTTTGATGTGATATTTGTTTTCAAACTGTGTTTTTATTGGGCAACTAATTTTGATAAAATGTTTTGTTAAACAAAAATTCAAATAGTTTCCCCCTATTCTTTCCTTTCATTTTCCTTTCTTTCCTTCCTCTCCTTTCCTTTTCGTGCCCTGCCTGTTGCGGCCGTCCATGTTTTGGCTGGTCTCTCCTTGTTAACAGAACTGCAGACGACGGGCCTTTAGCTGCGAGCGGCTCACGCTCTCCGCTCTGTGATTTCGTCTGTGTGTTTCAGGCTCCCAGTGCAACTGCAAAAAATCACACTTCATATAAAACATGAGAAAATACACAGAGGGTCCAACAGTGCAATGGGCTCGTTTGATGGGTTTGGTTTCCGACTAGCGGAAATCTGTGACAAAAACATAAAAAAATGCTTGGGCAGTCTGCAGGAGGTTGTTTTTGGTGTTAGCAAAGTGTCTGTGCTTCATTTCAGAGGTGAAAAAAGTAACATGGTGGAGGATTGTGCTTTGTGTTGCAGCACCGTTTGGGTTTATTTTCAAAGAAAGTCTGAATCTTCGGTCATTAGCCACTCCTTCACTGACAATCAATGTGCACCAATCAGTGGCCACACGGTGAGCTAGTGATTTTTAACCAATAATCCCTCTTAAAATGGGGATTTCTTTCCATTAAGTGATTAATTAGATAGTAACTCATAAAAAAATTGAGATATTAAGGATGGTTATAAGCAAAGTTGCTAAAAATTTAGAAATCACAGCACTGTATATTACTAAGATAGTTGAAACCAACTATTTTTAGTCTGTAAAACAATATTTTTTTGCATTATAACAAAACATGTTAATAGTTTATTAAGGGTGAGCTTTAGTATGAATTTCATCTGCTTTGACCTCTGAGTTATTTTACGTTTGGAGATTCATCAAGCTACAATCTCACTCTAAAAATATCTTGCTGGAATATTCTGCAAAAATATTCCAGTGCACTGCAAAAACAGAAAATCTGTCTATTCTTACCTGTATTCAGGTCTAGTTTCTAGTTCAAATATCTTAGTACACTTGAAATATGATAAAACTAATTCAAGTGGAATTGATGGAAAAATACAAGTTTTCTTGTTATAAGTGAAATAATCTGACAGTGGAACTGGTAATTAAAAAAATAGATTTTAAGGAATTATTGACTTAAAACAAGCTCACATTTCTTGCTGAAAAGCTACTTGTTACTCAGTTTTGTCTTATTTAAAATGTACTAATATATTTCTACTAGAAACTAGACTAAAAATACTTGGTAGAATTTAGTGTTTTGAAGCGTACAGATGTTTTGTAACCAACTTATTTCTGTTTTTTCACCGAAGAGAAATGCTACACCAGTTTGTAGAGTTTATTACTTACAAAAAAGCTACTTTATTTTCCCTGAGTTTAAAAAATGACATATTTGCTCAAATTACAGGATTTATTACTTTTTCAGCAGCTTGTTGTTGGCACATTTTCTTCAAGAAATGTCTTTAAAATATGACGTTAATTACATGATAAAATCACTATTTTAATGTTTAGATTACTTCCTATGAACTTGTGTTGCCTCCATTTGCATGCTGCCCTGGGCAGAGAGCCACAGGTTTCATATCGACAGAGTTTGCATGCATGATGGTTAAAATATCCAAATATTGATATCGCCATGGTGATTGATGTTACATATGTTTGTGGAGCTCCAGTATTTGTGGTTCTCAAATGATTTGCTAGGGTGGCCAAGCTTTTAACGATGTTGTTCTGTTTTTATATTTCTGTAAAAGAAATGAAGATTTTCAGAAGAAATTTTCGGTTTACTGGCAGTTTTACAGCTTCTGGCTCATGAAACGGACGCTTGTATCAAAGCAAAAAGTATGTCATTAAATTTTCATGTGAAATCCAGCACAGCTTGGGAAATTACCCCCTCGCCTTGGGCAAAGTGAAATGAAGGAATATTTATGGATTTTCTTTCTCCAAACATCTAGTGAATCAGAGTAACAGGTGTGATCAACAGGTTAGAAACCACTTTCGCCCCCCAGAGCTGCCGTTACAAATTAAAGACTGGAGATTCACTTGAGCATAAGCGCTAAATTTAAACACGTCCTGCATGAATTGCTCCAGGTTGCAGCTTTGAGCTCCCAGAGAGACGGCTCTTTGAATCTGCGCTGTGATTTTCTAATGGTGGGTGATTAGTTGTGTCATCCTCAACAACACTCCATTGGAATTGCAAACGAGGATCAGGTTGTGGGAGGCTAGACCCGGTTCCTTCCTCCTGCTGATTAAATCGTTTCATTCAGGAGGATTATTTTTTCAGTTTTTCTGGAATAATGGGATTAACCCCGAGTTCTTCTTGGCTGCTGTTGTTCTTGTTGGATATCAAATTTCCCAAAATGCTATTAGCGAGGACTCTCCTCTGCTGTTAACAGTGGTGAATTATTCATAGCAGGGCTTTAAGAGCTTGTGGTTTTACATGGAGTCACTGACTGCTGTGGAGCTGGCATGGCAACCACTTTAATAGAGCCTTGTATGAGCGCAGTGCTGTCAATCTCTTCCTTCATTTATTATGGGGATCTATGCTCTCTTTGCAGTTTGTCTCATTAGCTCAAATTCAAGAATTATGCTGCTTCGGAAAAACAATTTCACAACAAGCAGGTATTGAACGCACAATTATTTACCTACAACGTGGTTTTTCTAGATGAGAATGTAATTAATTTAATCCCTTTTGGTGTTTTCAAAACAACAACTAGGTGCAAAAGTTTGATGATAATGCAGATTTCTAAAGGTGACTATTCCTTGAATATATTAGAACAGTTTTATGGGCTATACAAAACATGTTCATTACAATGTTTTGAACCAAATCATTCTTGTTTAATGAGACTTTATTCTATTGACTTCTGCTTTTTCGAACTCTTTTCAGAATGAGTTGTTATCGGGTGTTTTGTCACTTTAAATCCAAATAACCCTAACCCTAACAAGTTGAAAGTTCTACTTTCAACTTGACATGTTTTGACTCCAAGGCACAAAGTTTTGGCACCTCTGTTATAAATAAAGTCAGATATATGTTCTGCAGATATTTTCACTCATTGCTCTGGAAATAAGAGTGAACTGGAGAGATACTGAACCACTACCCATGGGTTACTGGTCCCTAGTTCAGGTAAAGCAAACAGCAAATATCACTGAAAATGTAAATATCGATACAAAAATGAAAGGTTGTGCCACTTTAGTGTTTGAATAAAACGTGCTATTTATACTGGACAAAGGGCATCAGAACTCGTCTGTTAAACTTTGAATATTGAATCATGTTCTGAACTTAGAAACAAACATTTACTGTTATTTTTTAAAATCAAGATGAAACAGTAGTGACCTGAATCAGTAGCAGTATATAAACAGCCCACCAGCTCCACCTTCATTAGCCGTGCATCAAAGGCTACTTTGTTGCATATGGATGCTGCTTTTTTCCTCATTTAAAACCAAAACGAGTGGGCGCAATGCGGCTACAAAGGTCGGCAAATCACTACAAAGTTAACGAGGGGAATCATTATATTTTCTTAATGAAGCAGCCTCTGGGCTCGGAAGGGATGAGCGCTAATGGAAAATTATATTTGGAGATCCAATCAACGTGACCCCTCCTTTATTGCTTCCGTGTTGTCAATGTATCGGTCATAAGAGTTCAATTTACCTTATATTTTAATTATAAAGTGTGAAATCAAGTGTAGTCTCAAGAATAATCTTCATTAAGATGAGATACCTTATGAATAATTGGCTTTAATGCAAAGAACTGAGGCTGCATTCACAATCTTGCATGAATCTCAATAATCATATAACAAAATGCACATGGACACAGTTAGTTATTTATAGTGCAGCTATTTAATTTAGTTGTATTAGACTAATTTCTCCAATAAGCCTGGTGCTGCAGTCATTATGTGCACAGCAATGGCTTTTTATAGCAGTAGCGTCATTAACTCGTCAAAAGGCATGGTAAACCATAATCAGCTGTTCAGATTTCAAAGGGACTTCAACGCTAAGCGAACAGCTGAAAATGTGTGCATGCCCAAGAGACGAAAGTGGAGGAATTTTACTAGGATAAAAGATCTGAATAAATGAGTCTTTCAGCAGGATAGTGATCCAAAGAACAGGGGATGGATGCTGAAAGAATATTTCAGGCAGAAGAAATCAGTTTCTCAGTGATTTTCTCAGACCTGAATACCAAAAACCACCTAAGAGATTACTTTCTTTTCACATATTTCTGCAAACTGAATAAAAGGACAAGCATATTTGTCTCCTATAAACTTGGATTTTGAGAAATGTGTTTGTGCCATTTTGTCTTGAAAGAAATACCATTTTCCTCGACATTTAGTGATTTAATGCGCTGACATTTAAGTGATCTTATATGTGGCAGAAGTGCTCAGACTTTCGTCCACTTTAATCAGGATTTACCTTTATTCAACATAATCATGTCTGATATGAGATTCCTATATGTGTCTTAAAATCAACAGGAAGAAATGACGTCTAAACCACTTAAATCTAATGGGCCAGTTTTAAAATGTTTTAAGATCACTTCATAACGATTCTACATGAGGAAAAGTTGATAAAAAAAATATTATTCATTTAACTTAAACAGCTTCAGTTGATTAGATTAGGAAACATGTAGAAAAAGAAGTGGTTAGTCGTTAATTTTAAAAGGATCTATTATCCAAAATTCACACTTTGCACGGTTCTGTTTCCATTTGGGTCTGAACTGCTTCTGAAAACGGCCCAAGTGCCTAAGAAAACAACCAGCCTTTTTTTTGTCAATAACTTAATGTCTTTTGGTGTCAGGAAAATGAGCCACAATTTCAGTTCAGTCAATTTTGATAGTTATTGTGCCGTTAACCTGGCAACCCAAGCATGTTTGGTAAGCTGGTGTCACTGTTCTATGTGCTGTAAAATGGCTGCTGGAAAAGAGAAGTGTTTTGTTGGTGATTTACCATTCAGAGACCACATGCTGGTCTCTGAATGGCATGCTGCATTCTTGTTGGTTGTGCAGGAGGCTCTACTTCTGCTTTTCAGAGATGTACGGATGTATCGTTGCTCATCTGTTTGCAGCCATTTTCACTTGCGAGTGTAGACGGTGAGTTGGAGGGCATGGCCAGCAGACACCAACCGCTCATTCTGAAAGGAATTTAAAATAGGCAGAACTGAAAAGTCAAAAATTTCATTATCTAAGATTGATTCTTTTGCGAAAACTGTAATGAACATTTCTTCCATAGACCTATCAACATTTTTTTTGTACAGCCAAGATTTTAATTTAATAATCCCAGAGTAAAGAGTGTCCCAATGAGACAGATTGATTTTTCTTGATGAGGAAAAACTCAACCCTTTTTTTTTTCTACTTACCACTTTCCTATTTAGAAAATCTTTTGATAGATTCGCTTTTAAAATATTGGTGTTTTTAGGAAAAGGATACATTTTCTGTTTAGTGTGTCAGTTATAAGTCATAGATATAGTGACTAATCTTATAACTTATAACCTGAACTAATGGGCGCATGTAGATATTAAATGAGAGGGATCCTAGAGTGGAACTTTGGGGTACCCCATATGTGACTTCTGTTACCTTGAAACAAAAAGTTCATGTTGTTCAGGTAAGATTTAGGTAAGAGTTATATACGCTGTATTACCATCGTTATGTAAAAGTCTGTTCCTGTGTTTCTGCTCCAATTCTCTAGAATATATCATCTCTTCAGATATCTCAGGAAAAGATATTTTTTAAAACATGAATTTTAAACACATTCCCTCAGGAAATTGGCAGAAATTTTGTGACCAGGTTGAACTTTTTATTTTGTAAAAATAAAGGAATCATAGAAAATGAGTACAGAGACTGCGTGACCTGCCTCAGGCTCACTGAAAAAGGTTACTTATGCAATCGGTTAAAGGATGCTGAACAGAATTCTAAATTATAATAAAAAAAGATAGTTTTGCTTGAATTAACGATCAGTGTGAGTTCTGTATGATCAAATCAGCGCGTCTGGCTCTGACTCTATACGTTGTGGCGGCGAAGTGTGAACGAGGACCGACAGTCGGAGACAGTGACGGCTGATGGGAGGCCTGGTGGGCGGCGAGCTGTTTGTTGTTTTAACATTAGGGAGGTCGCAGCTTTGAGGAAAAGGGCTTGGAAGCAGATGGAGGTAAGAGATGGGCTCGAGTGGGTGGATGACCTCGCAGTTGCCTTTCTGTTCTCCAGCTGCCTTCACTGCTATGCTCTTTAAGAAATGCAAATTAACTGCATTTGTGGCTCAGGTTGCTTCTTTATTGGTCTGCTTACTCACATCCTGCTGATTTGATGTTAATTTAGCTGAAGTGACAGGAATTAATCTTCTTTACTATTTTAATTATTTAGGAATTCAAATTATAAAGGAACTTAGGGTTACATTTTTTGCTTTTTTTTCGTCTGTTTTAATTTTAGTGCTTGAATAAAAACAGAATATAACCCTTCCATTAGTCATTGAATAAAAATGTAGCCGTGTTGGACATAATGTCATCTGAATGCAGAGAGCTTTTATTCCTCTCTGCCGTCTCTAAATCACAGCTCTGTTTCTGAAACGGGAAAATATTTCTGAATAGCTGAACGTGGTACAAAAGGAGGTCAGGACAAATGAAATATGTGAGCGGATTAAAAGCAGGATCTATTTATAAGAAACATTGTCTGATTTAATACAAATTTACAGTGAAAGGCTGAGAGACCCAAGGAGATGTTCATAAAGATAACACAATAAATGTTACTTTGAATTTAATAATATTTATATAAAAGCCACAAAAACCAGGCGGGCTAAATGAAGATATATCTGGAAAACAATGTTCTCAAAAGATTCAAATAGCACATTTTTATCTTTCATGTAATATTATGTAAAAGATCAAATGTTATATAAGTGTTATTTATATTAGAGTTCTGTCTGAACACTAATATGAAGCCTGAGAACCCGAACCCTAACCCAATGTAACATTTTTCCATCTCTGTTGAATCAGCTCACAGTCACAGCAATGGCAGGAGAGCAAAAGCTGTTTACAAAAGATAAAACCCCTTTTTTATCTTTCATATTCCAATAATATTGTAAAATTAAAAATTTGTAACAAGTTTTGTTTTAAAAATTTCTCTTTCTCCATATTTAAACACAGATGACATTTTGTATGTTTCCCAAACTGTCGGATACTTTCACAATTGCCATGAGCCCTTTTAATTTAATTTAACCCTGAAAACGACTTAAGTTTGACATTAGGGGGAAAAAAGTTAGAGACCAAACTCTCTCTTGTTGTGATTACAACTCCCTGTTGCCAATAAAATAGCACTTATTTATTAATAATACATTTATTCTAACAAGCTCTAAACTACAAATACAGTAAACCTACAAAATAGTTTTGGATCTACATTGATTAATAACCTTTTACTACAAAAAATATTTACAAAACCAAACTTGATTTTTGTTTTCAATTTCATTTTCTTTTCGTTTCCACTTGGAAATAATCTTCTTTTTCAAAACAATATTAAGAAATTATTTACTTTAAACAGACTTTTATATCTTGCGGAAAAGTTACCTGTCAGTTCGCTAAAATATTTGCACTCGAAACCAGAGGAAAATACTTGGTAAGACTTTGTATGTTTGCAGTTTGATCGGGTTTTCAAGGCCTTTGTAAGAGAATTAGTCACTGTTTCTGTTTTAAAATGTTAAAATGTATTTTACTAGGGTGAATATCCTATAAATACATTTAAGTTTTTTTGGTTTTCTAATAACAAATATGATATAAATTGCACTTTATCAGCCCATTTCAGATCGATTGTATTTTTATCACCATTTGCATCTTGTCTGTAAAAGACAAGCCGCCTGCTGTGACTCTGGATCGGCTTTGTCTGGTAATTGTGCCGTTTACAGTGTGTTTGACCTTTAAAGCTGCTGCCCACGACTTCAGTGAAATCTGTTAATGGTCCTCCCATCTCATAAAGCCTCACGATGCCCTTTGGCTGAAGCTTTGTGTTTCTGTTGAACCCTTAATCCCTTTATAAGGTCTGCAGTCATTAGCTCAAACACGGCAGTAAAAGATGTCCAGAGTCACATTTGAGGCGTCACTTAAAGCACAAATCACTTGATCTTTTCCCAACGAGGATTAACTGGCGTGTGTCTGCTCTGGTTGGGGTTTTATTTTCGTTAACATCAGACAGAAAGCAGGTATGTGCAACAACGTGGGTAGAAACGTTAATTGGGTTTTTAAAATGTATTGAACCACACACTTACAGGCAGTTGATGCTTCTGCTCTTTGCAGGTGACTTTACTGGCATGAAGTGCTTTAATGAATATTAAATTCACAATGTCAACCACTTGCAGTGTGAAGCTTTTTGTCTCATGCAAGATGATAAACTTAAAAGTAGAGATTCATTTTATATATAAAACAGGCCTGTACTTTTGACAGATGGGAATGCAAATATTTGGATTTTTTATTATTATTAAGTCTTTGAGTTTTTGGGTCACATAAAGATGACAAATGTTTTCATGGGCTTGTTCTACCAGAATGTGTAGATAAAACCAAATAAACTGTTAAAATGTTAATAGATAGCTGCCTCTGCATTTAGTAAGCATTTCTAAATAACTTAATTTTACATCAATCACATTGTGGTAAATGCTGGATTTGGAAATGTTGCCATTTTTGGGAATCTCTGAAGTGAAGGATCTTCCTTTTCTTGATTGTTTAGATTGAGACACTGGTTTTTAATAATGGTAACTGTGCCAGTAAAACATAACACTAATATAAGACTCTAAATACAATTTAACATGTTAACTCTGTAATCATTTTAATAGATTGATGAAAGCAGGAAGGCTGGAAATAAATATTTTGAAATCTGTTCTCATATTTTTATATGATGTCAGAAAAACTAAAAGCTTGCCTAAAAACTACATATGGGGTCAAACTTTATAAAACCAGACCAGAAATGGCTCCCAAATTTCTATAGAGTGCACTTAATAGAAATGTTTTTACAGATTAAAATGGATTATGCCTTTCTTGTTTCTTGAACTTTTATAAGGTGACTTTTCCTGATAATTTCTATCATAGAATAATTGGCTTGATACTAATAAAGAAGCATTTTTATTGCTCTTGTTTTGTCAAAAAATATATATTTTCAAAGCCCATTAAATGCATTTCAAATTCTACTGAATAAAAACGAGTTCATATGTTTTAAAAACTCAAACTACCTTTTTTTCTGGTTTAAATGTCTGAGATATGGCCGTATTTACAATAAGAGCAGCTTCGAAGTCTGATGGAAAACTTTTCAACTTCACTTTAATCACAAGTTTATATTTGGGGTCAAGTATTTTTAAATGCTTTGATTTCTGTTCTCAAATCTGTATTTGATTGTAAAAGAGCTCTGTGGGTTTTTATTACTAAGACACAAAAGTCATGAGTCTGTTTGATTACATTCTGTAGCATAGCTTAAAATATAACTGAGAGCAAGAACAGGTTTTATTTCCACCATGATTACTTCTACTTTTCTTATGTAAACTCGTTTTAGTTTTTTTCAGACAAGCCAACTTGTTTTGTTATGATTGGCATTTTTAAATATTACATCTACATTATAGTTTTTCTATGAAGCGTTTATTAAGCCAGTATAATATCTGTGCCACTTCAAGTTTTCACATTGCTCAACATGATAGATTGACACAACGTTGGACATAATTGTGAATTGAAAGAAAATGTTTAAAAAGCAAATTTTTTGTTCAGATAGTAGGGAATAAATTTCATTATTGTGCATTTTGTCTGAGGCAATAAAGTCAGCTGGTAGAAACGAGCCCTAAATGCAACATACAAAACATGTCCACAGCATTTATTACCCAAAATTATTCTTCGAAAACAAGATTTTAATCTGGTCGGTTCTGAATATGTTGAGCTCCTTTCGGAAGGAGCTGACGGGTTGCTTGGTAACGGGGCTGGGGTTCCAGGGTTGCTAGGTAACGGCACAGTGCCCGTGGAATATGTGACTTAACAGTCAGGAGGTTTTTGAAACAACTCATTTTCCGGACATCATAAACATTGTTACCAAAAAAGCAGTTGTTTTTTTTTAAGTGCTTGGACTGTTTTTAGAAGCAGTTGAAACCCAAACGAAAGTACAAAACTTGTAAAATGTGAATTTCGCATAATAGTTGCGTAATGTGAACACGTCAAAAGCATGCAGGGTTGGATTTGGACAGCCCTGATCTATCAGACAAAATTATAATGAAAGCATTGGATTTTATTGGTGTAACCAAAATTGTGAAAAAGCGGCTTTTTCATCGTATGTCACTTTTTTTTCTCATTTGTCCTCTTTATGCATTAATGCAGTCTTGGCGGGAGGAAGAAGGAATACAAATATAAAAAAAAATCTAGGAAGACGAAATGAATCATTCATGTTGGCTCTTTTTGCTGAGAGTCGCTGTGTTTGATCTCACCAAAATCCCAGTTTCTGCACCGGCAACAAAGCAAGAGAGCTTTATGAAGTCCTGAATGATAAGTGCGTAGGAGAATTAGGATATTGAATGTCTGCTGAAAGTGTTGACCACAACATTGATGTAGTATTTAAGAGTTTCAATTTGAATCCAGTCAACTGTTTGTCTCGAGTGTCCCTCCCACACGCAGAAGCCTTGAGCTACTCTTGGCTGCGCTCTGTCTTTTCTCTCGTTTCTTTCTTTGTGTTCAGAAAGAACATTTTCTCCTGGATCTGTTTAAAACCTGGTTGAATGGAAACCAGGGAAGCGGATCTCGTCTCCTTGACCTGCTGACGGTAACTTTGTGCACCTGGAAGGAGGTGGGAAGACGTTCGCTGCCGTCTGTGCATACATGTTCCTCGTGTGTGGGTTGTTTTTTTTTGTTTTTTTTTTCTAGCTCTGTCGCTTGCCAGCCAATAATTGCACATAATTGCATCCATTTGTGGGGAAAAAGGCAAAGATGAACATTAGTGAGATCACTGACATGTACTGCAAAGTGTTTGCTGCCTTAAGAGAGTCCTGCGGGCGGTCGACGAAATGTTGTGCTACACATGCTGGCAGGTGGTTACTATGGTGACGCAGGCCAATGCATCTGCTTTTTTCCCCTGTATTAATTAACACAGAGTACCTTCATTATATGTATCCTATCAAGTAATTTTCAGAAGCTCTAAGTCCTGAAAACAGTCTGTCACAAAACAGTTTTTTTTTCTTCTTCTTTGCTAATTTTTCTGCTTTTAAGAAGAAATGCTTTCAGCAATCAAAGGGAACGAACACAAGGCGTCAATCTCTAATCAAGCTCACCTTTTTCGTCCAAAGTGGGGAAAAAAAACAAACATGTCGCACAGTTTTACTCTGATGATTTTCTAGTGTTTGTGTCAGTATCTGCCGTACTTATTCATGGACTGTCAAGTATGTGACACTTCTTCGAGAACAATAATTGCAGCTAAATTACATCAGCTTGAAGGGATCCAATTTCTTTTTCCTTCAAAGGAAAATTCAAATGCAGATTATGTAAGCTGGCTTTTACAATGTCTCTGCATGCATGCAATGTTTTCCTACGTCTTTAAATATTGTAGTAGGAAAGTTCAAGTTTGTTTGAAGCAATATTTTAAACAATCAACAGCAAGATTAAAACTGAGTTTATTAAAAGTACAGCCATTCTGTTGCAAGAAGTCATTTTATTAGACGCAGAGGCGACGTCACACTGTGAGAGAGAGCTGTTAAAAGATTTTACTAATGTTTTAAGACAAAATGGTTTCGAATTTAGAAATTTAAGCCGCTGGTAGTTTATATTAGTGATATTCATGGTTAGCACTCATAGCTTCACTAATCACACTCAGAAAAGAGTGACAATTGTCTACTAAGTGACAATATAATTGAACAAGAAGTTTAAACTGTATGACTTAAACCGTTTGAAATGTGTCTTTATTCAGTTACTGATGATAGCGCGGTAAAAGAAAAACTTATGGAGTTATTTCTTGTCTTATAACTGTTACTATTTTTACTACTATCATAAAACCCCCTTTTAAACATAGAAACTATTATTACCATTTTATCGCTGAAACATTTCTAAGCACAGAAGTGTTTCTTGAGCAGTGGAGTGAATATATTTAACTCGTTCTCACGTTTGTATACACAGTGAATCGGGTCAACAGTGGATCTGCTGATGCTTGTCGGGGCCAACATGCAAGCAGAAATATTTTTTGACACTGTTTGGACATGTGGGAGGACATCTGTAGAGCAATAAGTGTCTGAGCAGCAGTGATACGCTGTCTTGTTGTTATGTGGACAATGCGCCGCTTCATCCAGGCAGAAAACGACGCCGTGGCGCAGCGGCTGGCAGCTGATCCTGCCGAGCCGCTGCCGCCGTCAGACGCCGCTTTGGCTGACGACAGAGGGGCAGAAATCTCCTTTCGGCCTTTTTAGCAGGAGAGGTTAAAACAAACACAAAAAGAGGAAAGCAAATCGGAAGATGGAACAGATTGATCAATCAGGAAATCAAAGATGAAGCTGCGGGAGAGTTTAACACCCGGTCTCTCTCCTTTTGTGGTGTAATTTGAGCCAGAGACTCGTCTCTCTTCTGCTTTTATCAGATGCTGAATGTGAAATTTCTGGGCTTTTTGTGCCCTTTATTTGTCCACATAACAGACTTAATAAAACAATGCCAAATCCTCCAACAATGCACAATAGGGTAAGCAATTGCCAAAGAAACGCCGACGCTCACCAACTGGATGCCGCCGCCGTTTCCTGGATGGTTTATTGAAAACTAGAAATGAAAAATGATTATCGGAGAGGAGCAGAAGAGGCACCTTGTGTGCTGAACGGTTGAATAATCGGCCGAAGCACCTTCGCAAAAGGACAGCGTGGAAAATGTTTCATTTTTCAAGGTGATTCACATGTGACAGTAAATGTCAGGATGTGGGTTTTGATGGTTTTATTGCAGCCTGTTTGAACGATTACTGGTTCAAAGCTGGGAACAACAATGACCTCATCCTTTTGCAGTGGATAAATATTGAGTGTTCATGTATTCAACTGCAAACTTGGTCATTTTGAAATTAAAATGGTTCCATCTATGGAGAGGTGAGTTTTGGTATTTTAATTATCTCATGCATCTCTTGCCACCCCATAGATAATTTTCTAGATCCGGCCCTGGTTGTATGTGACAAATTAACTCTTTTCTTTTTTTTTTTAAATGAAGCTCCATTCTCCTTTTTCAGTGTGTAAGTTTATGTGTAAAGCCATTTTCCAAAGCAGGAAGACAAAAACAGGTGTCGATAAAAGACGTTAAAGCTCTTAAATCTTCATGGAGTGACTTATTGAAGCTCACTGACTGCTGATCTGATTTCCTCTGGGAACTCCCTCCAACATTTAGCTTTAATCGCTAAAAGCTCCTCACCAAGCATCACAAACAAACTGCTTTCAGTGCAGCCTGTGGATGGATTCATTTGTTTCCAAAAACAGCAAAACAAAACATGGTTTGGTTTTTCATACATTAGTACAAGGCTTTTACAGAAATCAAAAGTTGAGAAATTTAAAGCACATAAAATGGTCTTTGTGCCTTTGACAAAAAACATTTTTTGGACTTTTTGTACTTAACAATAAAAGTGAACCTTGCGGACACCGTATCTTACAGCAAAGCATGTTAAATACGTTGCTTTAAATGTTTTTAGAGTAGGTTTCAGAGTTTTAAGGCTGCAGTTTCTAATCCCAGAGTTCACCGTAGAACTTAAAATGTTGAAATCGTTGGTGGGTTATTTAAAGTTTCGAAGATTTTTATGGTTATAAAGCAATAAAAAGAACCAGGAAGGAGATAAACCCAATAATATGAGTTATGAGAACATATAAAAATAAAACAGAGCCTAAGATTGAGCCCTGCGGGACACCGTGTCTCACAGGAGAGAATCTTAACTTGACTGAGATTGATAAATTCATGTTTTTTCTCATTTCCAAAACTTCTCTTTATCATTTCCATAGCAGCGCGAGTGCATCTGTGTGTGTGAATCACGATGAGGCGCCTGAGTCACAGTTTGTGTTGCAGATGAAGTCAGTCTGGAGGGGACGGTGGTGCACAGAGCCGAGTGCCGGATCGTCGTCTCTGACAGCTACATGAAGGTCAAGAGGTCAGTGAAGCTCCAAGCTGTTGGCTCTCTGGGTTTTGACACGCATCGTTTACATTTGGTTCAGAGTGGAAATAAGTAAATGTATCATTTAAACCATTTTCTGAAAGTAATAACTGCATACATTCAACTGAAGAGCAAATTAAACCATTGGAGAAAATATAAAAACGAGCAGAAATAAACACAGTTGAAATGTTTTCTACCGAACTAAAAGCTGAAACCTATTTTTCTTTGGTTCTGCTCTTCTGACGGGAAGCCCATTTCAGCCACGACAGAAAAGATAAAAGTCCAACAGGAAGTTATAATTATAAGAGTAAAAGTCTTAATCACTTTTATTGTCATAATTATTATTTTTTAAAAACTTGAAATTGACTGTTTCTCCTTTAATTAGGGCTGTGTTCACACTGCAGTGACCCAAATCGGATGTTTTTGCTGGGGGCCTGAAAGTGTCCCGCATGCGCAGTAGAGGGCGCAATAGCACCAGCGTTCTCAGCGTTCCGCCATCAAAACAAGAAGTGCTCGGTGTTGGTGGAAGTAAAGATGGATCCTAACGGTGGAGCGTAGCTCACATATTTGAAGTTGTTGTCCAACAGGAGCAACATATTAACTTAATCCTCATTACAGTCCGTCGTGTTGTTGTTCTACCTCATGGTTGTTGTTCTACGTTGTGTTGCGCGCATCACGGCGCAGTATAGTGAGATTTGTCCAGATTCAGTTACATTCAGTTTGAATGAATGCGACCTGAACTTTAGGTCACATTTGAATCGGATACGTATCGGATCTGGGTCGCATTCGAAAAGAATCCGACCTGTGCTGTTCAGACTGTTAGGGAAGACCGGATACAGCGTTACAGAAAAAACATCAGAATTGGATCACTTCGGGCTGCAGTGTGAACGCAGCCTATGACTTTAAAGCCTCAGGTTATTGTATTCTCGTAAAATTTGATTTCAAAACTCGTAATTGACTTTAACACCCAAATGTACTTTTGTTCTCATATTTATGACACTAAAACTCATCATTATGACGTCAAAATTTGTAACTATAACTTCGTTTAAATTAATAATAATAATTTAATTTATAATGGCATTCAAACATGAGATCAAAATCTTACCGGGCACAAATTAAGTCAGTGTTTCAACTGTTCTGCAGTTTTCTGGAAGTTTGTTCCAGATAAAACTGCATGAATGGCAATAAAACAATTTCTAGTTTATTTAACCTTTGCAGCTTACATAAATGTCCTGTAAACCCAGAGAGGAGATTGATCTGTTGTGTAACCAAAGTTGTTTCTTTCATCACTTAGCAGCTAAAAATCAAGAGATTTGAACTGATTTCATGTGAATTACAGCTGCTGTTGATTGATGTACAGAACAACACTCCAGTCCAGTTTATTGTACGGGTCTTTGTGTCCTCTTCACTGGAATATGTTTTTCCAGCCACATTTAGTGGATGGCATCGCTATAGCAACAGCATCTCTGTGGCAGATGCAGCGCTACAATGCGACCCGAGGCGAACAAACGGTTTGTATCAGTGTGTCAGCTCTCAGAGCGGCGAGGAGCAATTTAAAGGGAAAGACTTCAGGGATGGAAATGTTTACAGTCGGAGCTCCAGAAATGTCAAATTTATGATAGTCCTCACAATTAGCTCTGTTGCAGGCAAAGATAACGGCAAGCCTATTTCCAGTGGAAATGTCCCCACATGTTCGCTGTGATTCCATAAAACACGCTGTGGGTGAGAACGTTACGAGAAGAGAGTGACGTAAAGCAGCAGATCTGCCAGGGTGGATTTGACGAGTTGAACCTGAAGACGCTGGCAGCTGCTGCCCTGCCTGCCACCAGGCACATCTGTCAGCTTTCCCACAGAGACTCAAACGCCTCGCTTTGCCTCGTCTGCTGTGTGTCTGCAGGCTGCAGGTCGAGTCCGTCAAGCCGCAGCGTTTGGTGCAGCAGCTGGACCGAGCCGTCGCCACCGTCTTCAAGCCCGTGGCCAACCACGACTTCAATGTAAGGAGGAGGCTGCAGGCGTGACGGACTGGCACCGGTTTGGGTCAGAAACAGAGAGGCTTTCAGCCCGGCGACCACAAGTTTACATACACCCACCAGCATCAGGGAAGTGTCAAGGTTATGCATTAAACAGAGGCAGAAATACTCAAGGGGGCAATAAAATTATAGCTTGGCACAAGTGAAAAAAAAAAAAGAAACAATATTCAGTCATGGACTGAATATTTACACAAGAAGAAGAAGTGAAGGAAGAATATCTATTTTTCTTATATTCAGTCAATAGATGTGTTATAGATTCAATTATTATTATTTCTCTGTTGTTTAGATCTCGTCTGTCTCCAGAAAGATATAGGATCATAAAAATGGCAGTAGGAGAATCTGAAGCTTCATCCTGTTTTGTAAATTTAGCTGAAATATCTTATTTTCTCCTGTGATTCGTTAGGCAGCACAAACAGAGCACCGTGACCTTCCAGGCAAAGTGCTCTCAGGCTCTCACTGACTGGCTTTTAGCGATGCTCTTTAGTCGACTTTAATCCGTCCCTTGGTTAAAAAAGCGAATATTTACCTGCTTGTTCACAGATGAGAGCAAAACAGATGAAGGTTTGATTGGTCAGCCACCGCTGAAAATATAGAAATGATCTGTTTCTTCAAATGTTATTCCATCACAACCACAAATTTCTACGTAATTTAGTGCTTAAAGGGAATTAAAACAGTACTTTGTTTTTGGAAAAACTTATCAATAGTAATCTGAAAAGTGTGGCCTTTATTTGTTATCTGAGTCAATATTTTATTATTTTTTTTGATTACAGCTGAAAGTCTTGATTTCTTGTTTTTCATTGAAAATACTATAAATTCTGTCAGATTGGATGCAGAAATGTTTTGGTTCTGGTTCTGGTTTACTCAGCATACACAGAACCAGAACCAAACACGGAAAAGCAGGAGTCAGCTTCTAGGCTCCACTTGTCTATTCCAGTAGCCATTATACAGCGCTTAGCGCAGTAGAACCAGCTGACCAAATGTCCTGGAATTCTGCTTGGGTTGCTAGGTAACGGGACTGGACTTGGCTAAGGTTGCTAGGTAACAGCGCAGTAGCCACTGTGACTTTACATTTGAAACGATTCATTCTTGAGACACCAAAAAATATTAACCGATTGTTAAAATCAGCCTGGTGTTTTTTTCAGTGCTTTGGCTGTTTTAGACTCAAATGTCTGAATAAAAACATTAAAATGTGGATTTTCTCTTCATTGGTTTAGATTATTTTTCTCTTCAAGACTTTAAGACTGGAGGTTGTTCTATAGCCCTACATTAAAATTCAACACATTTTTATAGCAGTACTATCTGCCACACTTTTCAGATTATTTTTCCCACTTCCCAATTTAATACACTTATTAGAGGTTAGTTTTATTTCATTTGAACTTTTTTTTTTTTAATTCAGTTAGTTTTAATTAGTTTTTAGCGTGTTTGCCAGATTTGACTACTTATTAGTTAAGTATTGTTCAGTTTTTACAGTAGTAATTTCAATTTATTCAAACATTAACATTTGTTCAACAGGAGTGTTTGGTTCGGTCACTAAGTGAACCTCTGACCGCTTGAGGAGGGAGGTTAGTAGAGAACAGCTGGCCGAAATTAGCGTTCATAAGTCGGATCAACCTTCAGCTAAACGCCGCTTGTCCAACCTGGAAACAACTTCACTGAAGTTGATTTCCATGAACCGAATAAATACAGTTTGTTTCGGTCTGTTGGTTCCACAGTTTTTATTATTTCTAGAGTTTTAGATAACCCTGATGATCTAACCCTGGTGGCTAATGTTAAGGATGGTTAATTTTTAAACTTTTTTCTAAGTTGGAGTACGAGAAGAAGAAGAAGTCTGAGGGTAAGATGGTGAGGGCGGATCGGCAGCAGGTGTTGGACCTGCTCTTCTCTGCTTTTGAGAAGCACCAGTACTACAGCTTCAAGGACCTGGTGGACATCACCAAGCAGCCCGTGGTGAGCAAACACACAAACTACACTTAGCATGATCACTGAAGGACCAAAAAACACACACACACACACACACACACCTGCCCACTTTCCACCTTGCATTGTTAAATTCGAACCAGCCGCCCACAGCATGACGTCTGTGGCTATTCACACAATCTGTTGTGGCGGAAATTTTAGGCTCGAGTGTGCACACACAGACACACACAGAGCGAATCGATTCCGCGCTCTGGACTCATTCCAGCTCTCAGAGAAAAAGCAGCGTGTAGGTGCAGATGAGACCTGCAGGTCCTCCTCTCCCTCTGATTGCCTCTGATTGTATAACCATCGGCTGAGTAGGAGTCAAACGCCCCGATACAATCCACTCCTGCGTTTCCCTCCCAAAGCACTTGGCCAACACTCAAATTAACTGAACTGAAGTCACCAAAATGTCCATTATGAGAAGTTTTGAAGCAGATCTCTGGTGATCAGCTGAAGGTTTGGAAGCTCAACAGAGACACCTTGTGGTCACTGTGGGGTATAACATCCCACAGATGATTCCAGTCTTTAAAAATGTTTTGTATGTTTGTGTCATGTAAAAAAGTGACTGATGCTCAAAAGGCTCAGATATGCATGTAGACAGAGTTGGCTCGTTACATTTACTTGAGTAGAATAGAATAGAAACAACCTTTATTGTCCTGCACAGCGGAAATTCAGGCATAAAGGTTCACACAAAAAGTTTTTGAAGTTTTAAAAACATAATGTTAACACCCCCCAAATCACAATAATAATAGTAATAATAACAATCTGTAATTTTTGGAAAAAATGTTTCCTTATTTCTGTGCTTTTTGCTTTTACTTCAGTAATTTTACTATGAATTATCAGTACTGTGAGAAACTTCACTGAATTAAAAACTGTTTTTTTTACTGAAAATAAAAAATATGTTTGAAAAAATTTTATTAGGGTTTTATTGTTTGATCTGAAAAATGTAAGTGTGACCAAAGAGCAAAAACAGAAGGAATTTAAATTGTCGGTTAGGGTTAACCCTGCACATTTCTCCACACAGCTTTGTTTCTGTTAACGCTGCATCTTATTGGAGTTTCTCCTCTGCATCGCAGACATATCTTAAAGAAATCATGAGGGAAATCGGTGTGTGCAATCGCAAGGGAGCACACAAAAGCACCTGGGAGCTGAAGCCAGAGTACCGTCACTACCAACCGAGTGAGGAAGAGGAGCAGAAAAGCCCCTGACTCCATCTGAGCCGTCTCACCTCAGAAAATAATAGATGGGTGTAAAATTTTGTTTATTTACAATGGGTGGGAAATCAAGTATAATGCTCAGCATGATGAATGTAAGTTGTGGGCTGGAGTCAGTTTTGCCTTCAGTAATGTTGCCATGTTTTCTGTTCTCTGGATTAAAGCTGTTGGGAAGCAGCGTCTGTCTCTCCTGAACTTGTTCGTTCAGCAGGTGTTTTTTCACAGCAGACAGTTGGAGCCAACAACAACAATCTGTTCCAGCTGTTACCACAAAGCAGCGCTGCAATTAGTTATGTAATTACCCACACCTTTGTTTGACACGTGAAAATGTCCTTCTGTGATTGAAAACAACTGATTTGACCCTTACTGAAACTGAGGCTTTAGATGGCGCCATGCAGCCACTGGAAACACATTAGAGGAAATCAAAGATGGCTGAAAACCTGCGGGTGTCGCAGTTCATCTGTCTGGCTGTAGTACAGCAGAAACGGCTTTAAAAGATCCTTATTTGCTGCGTTCACACTGCAGCCCAAAGTGACCCAACTCCATTTTTTTTTATTTTTTCACCGTAAGAAGACATATCTGATCGTTTCATGACCGTCTGAACAATATCGGATATATCGATATCCGATACTTATCCGATTCCGATGTGACCCAAGGTCCAAGTCGCATGAACGTCACTGATACTCGACAAACGTCACCGCTCTGCCTCCCGAAAGGCCCAATCAGAAAGAGAAACAACAATCACGATGGAGTATAAAGATTAAGTTGTAAAAGTGCTGGTTCCGGTTGGACAACTTTAAAATCGAAAGCTACGCGCCACCGTTAGCATCCATGTTTACTTCCACTAACAATGAGCACTTCCTCTTCTTTATGGCGCTATTGCGCCCTCTACTGCGCATGCGGGACAACTTCAGGTCGTTTGCAGTTCATACTGGAGATCATTTGTATGACCACAAAAAAAATAAAAAAATCTGAATTGGGTCAGTTCAGGCTGCAGTGTGAATGCAGCCTTACAAGTTTATAGATTAAGTTGTAAACCTGATAAATCACTGGGGGAACCCCTGACCTCTCTCCAGTGATAAACAGGAACTCTCTTTCTCTTGGGCGGTTCAGTCCAATCACCTGAATCACCTGGTCCTGGTTCTCATAGCAACTGCAACACTTTACAGTGAAAAACCACCTTATGAGCGTCACCTGTAGCAAATCCCCCACTTTTCCAGTACAGCAGGATCTTTGGACGTTTCCTCCTTTCACACAGGCTTGTTAAATTATTTAAATGTTTTTGTCTGTTGGCTTCTTGCATGAAAACCTTGTAAAAAATTTAAAACTCTGGGTTTTGTCAATGCAGCTTCATGGTGGTTTAGTTGTTTTGGAGGCAACATTTTGAGAAACTGTAGCTCAAGATTTAGATTTTCTGGCTCCAGTTTCCTCTTAACATTTTCATTTTTTCATTGGTAAAACATAAAAAAAAGTGGTTAAATTGTATGATTAAATCATTGTACTGATGACTCAGGATTAAAGCAGGGTACAAATATAAACCTGTTATATCAGCGCTGATGGATTATGTAAACATGTAAAACAGAAATGTAAAAACTCTGCTTTACTTTTTGTAGCAAAAGTAGCTAAAACTAAGAGTGACTTTTTACAGCTATATTAAAAATTAAGTTCTGCAATACTTTTGTATTGGAGAAAATTAAATATTTGTTTATTGTTAAACACTTGAAGCATCTCATTGTAGTTTAAATTTGTTTACCGTTCTCTTGCCAGATGGGTTTTTATAAGAATCTCTTGAGTCATGAGGATCAAACATGCAGGATTTGTAGCATGAATTTTCCAGTCACAGCTAATACCTGAAATGTTTTCCCCCCAGAAAACGAGAGAAACTTAGAGGTACTTTTTATTTTCAAATTGAACCTGAAGTCTTTGCATTGGAGATGGACTCGTTTAACACAACCAGAAACCCAAGCATGATGAAGGCCGTGGATGTCAAACTTGATGCTAAAACAGAAAAAACTGCTTTGCAGCCAGAGTCGGAGCTTCACTTTCTGTCCTGCCGTTTCGTTTTCAACATGAGCGCTGGCCCAAAAGGAAAACAAAAAGAAAAAAATACTGCAAAAAAGAAAGTTAAAAACTGTATTTGGTGACCAAATGGCAATAGATTCCCCACAGTTTTAGTGGTGCTGCGGGCCACAGTGTGGACAGGACGAGGATCCGTTCAGACATGATGAAGAGTAACGCTCCTGCAGTCTGCGTTTGGGGGCTTTTTGGGGAGCAGCAGTCAATTACACAGCAGATGATGTTCCAGGTAGTTACTGTGAACAGAAACAGAAAATTAAGAGTCATTTCTGTTGCTATGGAGTCCATCGTTAAAGGGGCAGTACCATGTCAACTTCAGTTGTTCAATAGTTATATTATTGTTATTATACTGGTTATATTTACTTGAAGCTTTTTTGAAAATATCTACTTTTAGGGAGTTTTTTTTTTTACTTTCACTTCAGTAAAATCGATTTTCTTCTCACTGAACGCAAAACAAGTTTGAACAGAAAACTCACCAGACAGACCTGCTGTTTTTATTAGTTTTTATTGAAAGAAACTGATTAAGAAAAATCTTCTTTTGCCTTTTTACCCATTTTCCTTTACTTATTTTTGTCCTTAAAAAACTTTATATTTTGGTCTGATGATGTAGTTTTTAAATAAAAAAGAATTGATCAGTTACTTTTTTACCAAATACTTTTTTGCTCTTTCTTGAGTAATTATATGTTGAAGTAGTACTACTGCCACTTGAGTGTAATTTTTGGGCACTCCCAAATAAGATTTAGAAATAATTTAACTCCCTGAATTGTCTTTAGTGGAACGTTTTTAACAGCATTGCACAGAGAAGTAGCCTGTATGCGTTTGCTAATTATTGCTGGCTAGTCTGAAGGAGCTGAGGGAGGCGGAGCTATGTCCACCCCGGCGTTTTGGACAGCTGGATGGTTTCCATGGAGATTAAAGGATTTCTCAAAGCAACACATTACATGACGTAAAGCTCAAACGTTTCACATGGCGCTGCCCCTTTAAATAAGTTTCCGTCATCATACGAAGTACGTACGCATTTCTCAACCAGCAGGCCGTCTTTGAAGAAAAGCATGTACGGCGTGACGCCGTCCTCGCGGTAGTCCAGCAGGCCCACCATGCCCTCTGGGTTCATGGACTCCCCTGTGAAAAACTGAAGAGAAAACGTGCGTCAGGAAAACACAAGTTTATTCGAACAAAGTGACGAAACGAGTCGTTTCGTCAACCTGGAGCTACCTGGTAGTTCTTGATGTTGCCGAGGATCTTCTTGACCTCTGGCTGGACCTCAGCCATGAAGCTCTCCACTCTGTCAGGGTTGGTTTCCTGCAGCTTGGCCTTCACCCTGCGCACACAAACAGCACCATCAGCACCATCAGCAATCCACAAACAGTTTTAGGCCTCAGAGGAGAGAAGATGAGGAAAAACATGCTAAATAAATATCTTACGTTTTTCATCACAATTTTTATTTTTCTGTCTTAATTTATAAAATGGAAGTTAAAATAATTTATTTAAATCTTATTTCTGATGTTCATTTTCTGATTCGCTGGCAGTCAAATTCATCAAGCTGCTTTGCTGCTCAAGCGATCAACAAGAAAGAAATGTTTCTGAAACAAGAGGAGAAAAAAAACTAACTGATGTGATTCATATAAAATATTACATATTTTATTATTATCATAAGTGGGATTTTGTTGAAAAGTTGTATTAGTTGGTAATAAAGTCATAATTTATGATAAAATATTCCACTGCAGAGGCCATCTAAAAGCAGAAGTTTTGAGGTTAGTGTTCATGGTAAATTAATAATTATGAAGTATTTAAGAAAATATTGTAATGTTGATGATTCTTTACATATTTTGCAGCATTTTCTGTGACATTGACATTGACGCTCTTTGTGGATCAAGGAAAAGTTTGGGATCTTTTGCTCTAAGCTACGCGTGTCAAACTTGAGGCCTGGGGGCCAAATCTGGTTCGCCACAGCTTTTTATTTGACCTTCGGATCCCAAATTTCACCAGTCAGTTTTTGGTGATTCATGTAAAATCTACAGATGGCAACATTTTTTCCTGCTGAGTTTATTACAAATTTCTTTGCAAAAATGGTCTAAAACAGGCTGGGATACAGACTCCAGCCTGCAGGTGGCAGTATTTCTTACTTTTACTCCACCGCTGCCTCAGCCAGTTAGTTTGTATTCACAGATAAATGCAAATATTGCAGAATTTCTTGTCAATAATTCTAAATTAGTCATTTTAATCGCAAAAAAAAATAATCATGTAAACCTGGATGTTCTGCAAGATTTAATTTGAGGAAGAACTCATCGAATATTCAGGCGTTTGTTACGTTTTAACAGCTTCTTAATGGGTTTTATTTAACACATTCTTCCACAACACTGACGAAGCTCAGAATGGAAATGAGTTCAACACTCCTCCTCTAAAGCAACATTTTAATCTCATTTCAAGTGATTCACAAACACGACTCACGCCTTGACGTATTCCTTGATGTAGGCCATGTACTGCTTCTTGTCGAAGCCGGTCTCCTGCAGCTTGTGGTTGAGGACGATGTCGACGCCGGAGACGGTGGCCGACTCGTTGCCTTCGCACGCCTCCTCAGCAGAGGCGTTGGCTGAAATCAAAGCGTCGTCAAACCCTTCTGTCCTGGTCACCGTCTGGGAGGAAGAGAAGGAAGACAAACAGCGGCTGTGATTGAGTTTGGGTTTTCACCGTCTCCAGGTCTAGTTTGAATTCAGATCGACTCTATGACTGAGAGCCGGGCTTCAGCTTTTATCATCCTGAATTATGAGAATAAAGTCATAATATTACAATAAAGTGGAAATAATGCAAGAATAAAGTGATTATTACCAGAATCAAGTCATAAAATTCTAAGAATTAAGTCATTTTATGAGAACTCCAACATGAAAACTTGTAAAAAATTTAAATAGGAAAGTTTAGCATTTTGTGACGTTATACTCTGGCATCAGCTTATACAGATAGTGAATTATTTCATCTTTTACCACAGTAGCATCAAATTAGCAGCATGACATAACATCTCAAACCAATACAAATAATCAAACTGCCCTTATTTTTACAATTTTTGCATCAACTCAAATCTAACAAAGAAGTTATTAAAAACAAAAAATCTGCACAACAATGAGCTGCTATAAACTGTTACAAGTTTCTCCACTTCATATTTACATTGCAATTAGCAACATTGACTTTCCACAGACCTCAGTTTAAAACTAGCCGGCAAAACTAAAAAAGTCAGATCCTCATTATGGACTAAAATGAGCCGTTAACTACAAAATGATTCCATATATTAGTGGTTTCCCAGTAGTTTTACTGTTTTAAATGGTTTTTAGATCCCAGGCTGAGGTTTCAAGTGAATTAGGTCTTAAAAAGTAAACTCAACTTTTTATTAATCATTTCTGAGTTAAATTAAAAAAACAGACTGACTGTTCAACGCGACTTTGTCTCCTGTTGCGTTAATTTCTGACTCCTAAACCTAAACCATTAGAGCGTCACTCAATTACAGATTCACCAATAGGAAAATTTGGGCCCATATTGATAGATATTCTTACTGCTGTACTGAAGCCATTAATCAGATTAATCGATTATTCAAACAGCCGTCAACTAATTGAGTAATTGTTAACAGCATACAGACTCTAAAACAGACTGTATGCAAAAATAACAGCAGTAATTAATGCAAAACTGCAGAAAATATCACATTTAAGATGAAAAAAAAAACCCTCCTTATCTGTAAATATGTTTTACTCGGAGTTCATCAAGTTTCTCAGTTTTAACTTCACCCAGTTTAAACTGAGAAAGAAATCTCCCTTTAAGCTCCTTAAGGTATCCAATTAATAACTAGTTAATCAAAAATTTAATAAATTACACTTTTACTGTTAAGTGAAGCAGAAAAGATTGAGCTTTTTAATTGAAGTATTTCTAGCTGCAGATGCATCTTTTGCTACAAATCATCAAATCTATGTAGAAGGAAAAATACTTTATTACATTTTAGTAGGCAATGTAAAATGTTTATTTTCTCATTTAAAAAGACTTTAAATCTTTTTTCGGTTAAAGTAATTTTTTACATTTCCTCACACTTTTATTACTTTGTTAATGTGATCACACTACCTACACCGAGATAAGATAAAATCTTCTATTCTGCTTATCATCTCAACACAGATATAAAAGACCAACATCAATCAAAGCCAATGTGGATGTAAATAAACGACGCTTTGTGTTTCCATCTAAACTCTCCTGTTTTTAGTGACTGCGTTATGTTTGGTGTCTTATTCTGGTAAAATTGATAAAAACGTCCCTACAGTTATCAGGTGAGGAGTGTTTGTTCTTCTGTTCTGTAAATTCTTTAAAAATACAATCTCATTTGCAGAATTTCTTCAAATATAACTAGACATCTTCAAAACTAAGTAAAAATGCTTGTATTTTCATTCAAGACGGTCATTTAGCTAAAACCACATACCAGCCCTGTTGCTAGTCAAGGTTTTAAATGTGCATTGGGTCAGAGCTGTAGAACTGGTTTGAGACTGCAGAGGACCAGAAAGCCTCACCCCACCCCAAACAGACGGCTTAAAGTAAAATCCCAGGAAAAGTGGGACAGACATGAAAAATAACCAATAAACAGTTTTTATTAATTAAAAACTGTTAATTCTAACAGTTTCAATTGTCTCACCTTTCCTTCAACTTCAAAGAAGATTCCACTGTCGGTTTCTTTTACTTTGAATGTGTCTGAAAACATCTCATCATCTGTTGGAAGAAAAAGAGGAAGAAAAGGAGAAGAAACTTAAAACAAAGCGAACAGCTGGGTGCGCCATCCGCTGAAAGGGTAACACGCTCCCTGCTTGTGAAATGAACTCATTACGCGATGCAAGTCATAGTTTATAGCACATCCCCAATGCCAGTCATAAAGATGGCTAACAGCAGTAGCAGCTACATGCGGCAGAAAGGCCACATCATTCACTGAAACTAACCCAATTACAGCATCCAAAGCAGCCGTTCTGCTAAAACTTAGCCACCCAACTGCTTCCGACACCGTTTTATACACTTATAACTCAATAATATAGCAAACAGAGGTGTAGTTAAAGCCGTAATGTGAACCTAAGAGCCAGAAAGGGTGGGTAACCCCGTGATTCACCGGTGAATTTTTTTCTCCGCTAACTTCTCAATTGATACACACGAGTTAGCCGGCTAGTTGAGCTAACTCAAACCGCACACCGGGAACTAAATTACACTCTAACGGCCGATACAGCGACTAGCAACGTAAAATACATCTTCGACGGCGGCTACTTACTGCTGATGATGCACTTGTAGATGATCATTTTGCGGCTCGGGTGTTAAACTCTTCAGAGACAGAGAGCAGGCCAACCGCTCCTACAGCACGGCAGAGGAAAAAGAGCGATCAGGCCGTGAGCCGCTGCTCTTACATCCTGCTGACGTCACCGTGACTCCACCGCGGCTACGCGCTCTGCTGCCGCCCGGGAGTGGTGGCCGACAGTGGTACTACAACGGTGTTTCCCCGAGTAATTCACCGAAAAAACCGCACCGGTTTGATTTTAAATGTCCAAATCTTACGTTTAAAAATTCAAAGTTCCAACGCAGAACAGTTAACTTAAGGAAAAGCAGTAGGACCACTAAAAAAAGTATTCAGACGTTTTCTTTTCTCAGACTAACATCCCGGGGAACTAAGACAATATAAACAACCATCGATTTTTGACGCCATTTTATGTATTTTTACAAGTACAAATGTCTAAAATTGCAACTAAAAGTGTAGTTAAAGCCCTAATATGAACCCGTTAGCCAAAACAGTCGGTAATTTCGAAGTTCAGAAATTTAAAATGTCCAAGTTCCAAAACAAAAGGTTAATTTCAGGAAGATAATTAAGCACAAAAAGTGCTCTCTGATGAAAATCAGCAATTAACCCAAAATTATAATTGCATACAAACACGAGAACCACGCGTTACGTGTAAAGCAAATTTATTTCTCAATCATCAGGAAATTATTCCAGAACAACAAGCAACTTTTCTTGGTAATCTCAATCTGTACAGATGCTGAATCCCCAACTAATAATCTCTGCAGTGAGATTATTTCAGCTGGAGAAAGTCCAATTATCTGCACTGTGAATGAATTTCACAGAAAGAAAAACAAACAGGGAAACATACGTCTGTGGTGGTGGAAACAAACCAAGCAAAGCTGAAGTATGTTTAATAATCCCTCACAAAAATAAAAAATAAAAAAGTGGGACAACACATAAACAAAGACAAGTGTTCCATTTACAATTATACACACTAAAATAAACATCTGAGAAATGATTCAAATGCAGTGATGAAGTGATGTTGCTTCCCACCAACGCGACGCCACTGAGGTTCCCAAATCATCCAGGAAATGCTTGGACCTCACAGTTTTCCCAGCTTATAGTCGACTTCATTCCAACCCAAACCAGGCCGACGGTCCGGACCTTCCCACCCGAGCAGCTACAGCTGTCCACACTCTGTGACGACCAGCTTCTTGGCGGGAGCCCCGCCCTTGGTGCCCAGCTCTCCCATCCGCTGCACCACGCTCATCCCGTCCCGAACGTAGCCAAACGCCACGTGTTTGAAGTCCAAATGTTCCGCTTTCTTCAGCGTTATGAAGAACTGTGAGTTGTTGGTGTCCCGCCCACGGTTCGCCATCGACAGGATGCCCGGCCCCGTGTGCCGGACGTCGAAGTTCTCGTCCTCGAACGCGGCGCCGTAGATGGATTTGCCGCCGGTGCCGTCGCTTTTGGTGATGTCGCCTCCCTGGAACGGCAGGAAGTAGAAGATTGATCAAGCAAGTGAATCAAAACTTTGTATGGCAAGCTGTTTTAACATGAAATCATCCATCAGTAATTAACATTTATTTTACCAGAAAAATCCCACTGACATTTAAAATCTATTTTGTATATCTGGTTACATGATAAACTTAATTTTTTATGTGTGGACGGAGTGATTGCAATTTTTTTTTTTTTATATATATGCCCTAACATGAGGCGTATGTATACATTTTTTTTAAGCAATTTGACTGAGGTGAAGATAAACTCTGTCACTTAAGGAGTTCTACATAGAACTTTTTTTAAATCTTAAATGCAAAATGTATAGATTTCAATAGTTGATTCATCATGATAAATTCAGTTAATCCTCTCAGCCTATCAGTGAATTAATCAACTTCTTCAAGCTGTAGTTCTTTCACCTGACACATGAAGTCCGGTACGACCCGATGGAAGACGGAGTTCTGCAGGCCGAAGCCTTTCTCTCCGGTGCACAGCGCTCTGAAGTTCTCCGCCGTTTTGGGGACGATGTGAGAGAAAAGCTCGATGGTGATGGCGCCGAGCGGCTCGCCGTCGGCTGCCACCCTGAGGAACACCAGTGGGTTCGTGTCTCTGGAGTGTTCCTGCACTCTGGACAGCGCAGAGACCGCCAAGGCGTCGTCTCCGGTTTGGCCGCTGCGGCTCTGACATTCGCAGAAGGTCTTCCTGAACGACTCGGCTATCTCTGAGGTTTTGAACTTGGCTGCCAGCTGCTCCACCACACCTTCACCATCTGAAGGAGGAAGCAAAACCACCAACATTTTCCCCTTATTAGAAACACAAAGTATATTAGTATTCATATTCATTGAACCTTTTCACATTTTCATATTTTAAGCAGTAAAACATTTTACTGCTTAAAATAAAAAAACAATTGCATTCTCTTAGCGTACGGTACACTTGATCAGCTTTAATTCAACCTTACTTCTTTGAAAAGCAGAAGTAAAGTCTCCTGCACAATCAACAAGAACACAGAGTGGTTTCTGATTGGCAAGTCAAAAACACTCGTCTTTTCCAGTATCGCACACAGCATCAAAACCAGTTGACTGATTCTGCTGGAGCTCTGTTTAAGTTGCTAGGTAACGAACGGAACTCTGCTGAGGTTGCTACTTGAGGGGCCGTGCTCGCTTATTTGTGACCTTACATTCAACTTATTGCCGAAAACTGGCTAGTTTTTTGTTTTGTAAGTGCTTGGGCTATTTTTAGAAACCCAAATTGAAGCACAAAAATGTGCAAAATGTGAACTTTGAATCATAGTTTCCCCAATTAAGTGTTTGTACCTGAGTAGTCGGTGGCGGTCCAGACGAGCGCGTTGGCGGAGGTGTTCATGGGTTTCAGCTCCATGGACTCCGAGATGGTGTGGTTGGCACAAACCCTCAGCACCTGGTCTCTTCGCATCAGAATCCGGTAGAAGTGTTTGGTCGGGTGGAAGAGGATCTTGAGGTCTCCGATGCCGCGCTCCTTCCACTGGGCGAGGTCGCGGTCCCATCGGTAGAGTTTGGCTCGCTCTTTAAACAAGATTTCCTCATCTTCCTCGCCAGATTTCGTCTCCACCTGAAAAGAGTAAAAAACGTCTTGAGGTGAGAAAGCATTAAATTGAGCTGATTAATTGAAATTTTGGATTTTGTATATTTAGCTTTGAGAAAATCTGGATATTTTCCCCCCAAAAAGGAATTTTTGAGTTTCCTTAGTTTTACAAGTTTCTATTTATTTACACTCGAGTTCAGATCATCTCAGGGACAGAACATTCAGAGCAAACTAACATTTCTCGTTTTTAATTACAAGAATAAGGTAATTCTAGTACAAGAGAATAACGATGGAAAAAAAAAGAAGTAATTTTATGAGAATTTCAACACAAAAAAATGAAAACTGAAAATCAGGAATGTTGAGCATCTTGTGAAGTTAAACTCCAGTGCAAGTTTTACATTTAATACTTAATCGAAATACATATTTTTTAACAAATTTGCATAAAATTACCCGAACGTTGAAACAAGTGGACAAACAACTTTTTCTTTTTTGAAGAAAGAATCGCACCAGTTATTAACTGGTCAGACCTTAAATATATCCCAGCTTTTTTCTCAAAAAGATTTTCTTCTTTGTGATTTTAAGATGTTTTTCTGGTGAAATTGTGTGAAAAAGCCACTTTTTGAAACCATTTTCTCAATGTTTATTTTTATAGAAGAGAAAACCCAGAAAAGAAATGAACTAAAATCTGATCTGGAATGAAAAAAAGAGGAGATTTAAAATTTTAAATAATATCCTCCAGCGCTGAGACCTTAAATATTTTAACCTTAAAAATGAGGAGCGTATTTGAAGGTACCTCAGGTAGAGAAACGATGGGCTCAAAGTAGATATCCACGTTGTTGGAGGCCTCCTCTTCATCACTTCCCTCATCGGCGGCCATGTTTTTAGCTTCAGTGGGAGCCGCAGCTCCAAACACAGTCGCTCCGGCATTCGCCCAGGAGAAATTGGCATCTGATTTAGGACAGAGCGTCAGGCATAATTAAATTATTTCAGAACAGTGGAAAAGAGGAGCCTGGCGAAGGTTCTGCCAGAACAAACCTTTAGATCCAAAAGCGAATCCGTCTGTGTTTTTGGCGAGGTCAGCAAACGAAAACCCACCGACTGTGTTGAAGCCAAAGGAGGAAGAATCTGAGAGGAAAATAAATGGGATTTTTAATTAAATAATTCTGATTACGACCAGAAAAATATTGAAAATCAGATTATGTTTTGAACTAAAGTCTGTACCTTGAGCAGCTGTGGTGTCGGTTCTGGACTCCGGTTCTGGGCTCTTCTTAGTGGACAGGTCGATGGGAGAGCTGCTGCTGCTGCTGGGAGTTTCACTCTGAGTGTTTGTGGGTTTTTCTCCTGGCTGATCGTCTGGTGTGGGTCTGCCGTCCGCAGGTTCTGCTCTGCTGGTTGACGGGCCTGAGGCCGAGGCCTGTGAGGGTTCTGTAGGATCGGCGGAGACCGGCTCGCCTCTGTTTAACTGGGTAACCTGAAGAAAGTTTAATTATTTAATGAGGTTCTGATCAGCGTGTTGCTGTAAAAGTAGCAGGCAAAAAAACGCTGAGAAACAGACAGTAGATTTAAAGTTGACCAGACAGCCGAGTATTAATAAAACTGTCCATTAATAAACTTTAAATACTATAACTTCTGAATACTTCTAAAAAGTAACATTTAACATCTTTTCACGTTAATGTAATTTGGCAATATATAAATAAAACAGATTTAATTTGACTGAAAAATGATACTTAAAATTCACATAATGTACTTGTAATCACATTTTTGTCATTTCATTTGGACCTCAACTGCTTCTAAAAACAGATCAATAAAATTTTTAACTTAAAAAGATTTATCAAAAAAACAAAATTTAGCAGGTTTTTTGGTGTCTAGAAAAGGAGCCTCTCGAATGTTAAGTCAAATGTTCATGAATTTATTTTGCACAAAATAATTGTTAAGATGAGATTTTACTCTGCTCAGCTCAGCCTATTTTGATCTGTTTTAGGGCCTCTGTCACTTTAAATCCAAATAATCTGCTGCTTTCCACACCCCCAACTCTAAATCTTGTAATGTGGTGCATTATACAACTGTACAGCTTTGAAAGGCAAAAGCTTAGCCTCCTGCACAAACAACAAGCTTGCACCCTGAAGTTTCTGGGTGACAAGTCAATAACAAAACACTTGTCTTTTCCAGCAGCCATTGTGCAGAAATAAAACCAGCTGAGAAAATGTGCTGGAGCTCCGCTTGGATTGCCTGGTAACAAGCTGGGGTTGCTAGGTAACAGAGACCCACCAATGGAACGCGACTTCTTGACAGTGGCGAGGTTTTCGAAATGACTCAGTTTCTAGACACTAAAAAACATTAAACGTTTGGTTGTTTAGGCTTTTGGGTCGTTTTTAGAAGCAACTGAGACCCAAAAGCAAAATAAAAAAACTCAAAATGCGAATTTTGCATCATAGGTCCCATTAAAGATTGTCAGAAGAGGGAAAATCAGGTGAAAAATAAAACTCTTTCCACGTGACCCATTACCAGGTCTTGTTGGGCTTTGCGTAGCTCCGTCTCAAAGTCTTCAGGCTCCTCGCTGTCCTGGTCGCTGTCTGTGGCGCTCAGACCACAGAAGAACGTCGGGGGAAGCTGGAGGCTCTTCGCCCGCTCCTCTTCCTCTGGCGTTGGTTTCTTCTCCCAAACAAACTGGCAGTCTGGCTCTGAGAGCAGCACAGAGGTTCAGTGTGACGGACAATTACTCAAATGTGTTTTAGTTGCTGTTATGACGGCAGTGTGGCTTACCCTCAGCACAGACTGCGGCAGCTGCTGCTGCAGGAGGATCTGGGTACAGCTTTCCATTCAAGGCTCTTACAGCCGACTCAAAGTCCTCATCTAACCATGAAGAAAGAAATTCAGTAAAAATCTCCCATTTTTAAGTTTAGAAGGCATATGAAATTTTAGCTCACAATTCTGCTTTCCGGTAATTTACAAGCATCTTTATGTTACCCTAATAATGGTGTAAAAATAATACAAAACCCAGGAGGAAAAGTAATGGACTGTATTTCTAAATCTGCAGATCAAGAATGCAAAAACAAAACGGTACTAAAAGTGGGAAAACGGTCTCCAATACCAGCAGAAAAATAACTTTTAGTACAGATTTAAACAAGCGAATATAATGTATTATGACAAATTGGCAAACTGCAGCAGCATATCTTTGTTCCATTAGACAAACATGGAAATTCACCGATTAAAAAAAATCATAATTTGTTCAGATTGATTTGCTAATCCAGGCGAAATTAACTGCAGATTTTGATCAACTTCTGACATTTCAACATGGATGAAAAATTTTATTTTTTGTAATTTTAAAGCTTTTCTTCACCTGTGTTATAAAAGGATCTGGTATGTTTCAGACAAAACAGTAACCTTGTTGAATTAGTGTGTGGATTATTAAATTAACGTATTTTATATTAAATCATCATATTCAATAAATTCTTGAAATCCATCAAATTATGAAAATGACTCCACTGACTTTCTGATAGATTTGGTTTAGGATTATTATATTCTAGTAAAACTTTATGTTGATTTGCATTTAACTTTGACGCTTAAAGTTTAAAATCATCTATTTAGATTTTAACCTTCACAATCCAAAGTTTACTAAATAAACTTGTTTAGAGCCACAAATGTCACATTATATTTTGAAAAAAAAAGAAAAGGCAACTTCTGATTTTAAAATAGTAAATTTGTTTTAAATTTTGAACGAGTAATCCATTTGTAGGTTTTAAATAGAGAAAAACAAAACTCTTGAATGAGTGTGGGCACATTTTCCTCTATTGTTGTTGATATTTGTGGAAAATGTTGCTTTTCCTCAATAGATTTGCTTGATGTTTAGTAGATTTGCACAGGATGCATCACAATCCAAGTGGATAAAGTAGTTTTGTTTGTTTTGCACTTTTCATAAATCAAGATCAGGTCTCACCATCGGGTTCATCATCGCTGGTGTAGCCTGGCTCGTTCTTGTAGCAGAAGAAGGTGAGAGGCAGCCGGAGCTCCCTGGCTAAAGCCGCCTGCTCAGCTGTGGGCTCTCTGACGAAAACTATCTCCACATCGGAGTCGTCATCCGAACCCGAACTGGACGCTTCCGCTGCCGCTGCCTGAGGAGAGCCTATGATACAGATACAGCAGCAGTAAACATTAAGCAACACTACTTTAAGGACTCACATTTATTTAATGCAGCTTTGAGTGCAAGTGTTAGATCCACACAGTAACGTAAAATCACATGCACAACAATGAAACGCATGCATGTGATTTACTGCAGTGAGAAACTACCTGTGGTAGTTTGATGACATTAAACTACAACATTCGAGCTTTATCCCTAATTAGCTCCTGCTGATATGCACATCCTCTGCAAATGCCTCACCAGGCAGCAAATTACATTTCATGCTGCTGCTGCAAACCCAGCACTAAAAATGGCTCTGTGAAAAATGTCACAGTGCGTTCCTCCCTGGAGGAACATCCTCTGCCTTCAGATCACCTTTCAGGAAACATTTTACTTTTACTGCTTCAACACTGCGCTTCATGCACAACCACCTGGACATGTACAGGACAAAGCTGCGTTTCCACTGACCACATAATCACACAAACTAGAATTATGAAAATAAATTTTGCTTCAATGGAAACATTCCAATTGAAAAAAAAAAACCCAAACAAACACGTTTTTCACCAAGTTTTGCTAGAATTAGCCGGGGTTTTTAGTTTTACAGCTTGTTTTGAACAAGATGCTTACATCTTGATGCTGTGCAGTTGCTAAGTTAGACACCAAGGACTGAACTTCAACACACGACATGCAACATGTTAGCTTCAGTCTGTTTGGTCTGTCCACTCCGTGCAAACAGGTTATTGTTTGTTGTAGTCGGGGCCAGCCAGGTGACAGCTGAGAGGTTTTAACACACACTGCAATAGTTAGAGTACCTGGGCTTTCAAATTGGACGGTGGATGTGCTGGTCCAAAAGGCCATTGGGTTATCTTTGAAAAGCCTAAAATCCAGCCCTACAGGATGTTGTTGGTGAAGAGACACTAAATATGAGGCTGCTATTTTCAGAAAACAATGCCAAGATCGTTCAAATGGGAGAAAGTGTTAGAATGCAACAACTGAGTCTTAAACAAATCCCAGAGCGCTCCTCTTAAAAACTTAAATTTATCATTAACATAAAACTGACGCAAAGAACAAATGACAGTAGCTTATGAAAAGAAAAATAAAACAAATAATAGATTGATATTGTATCTAAAATTAACAGACATGCAGAGGGACAGCTAACCAGCTATCTGTAAAATCCTCTGCATTGTCATGCAAAGTGTGGAATTCTTTCCCTCAACTTTGTCACCATGGCAACCCACATTGGCAAGAGCAAAATTCTGAGGACCAATCAGCTATTCTGATTGGCCAAATGTTCACTCCTTTTGTGATTGGCTCTTTGGCTTCTCTTCTGGAAAGATAGTCAGTAGTGACCCCAAAAGGAGTTTGTCGGGGAAAATTCACTATAAATTCACTAAAATTCAGTGTTAAATATCATCAAGACTTCCAGTTAGTGGTACATCTAAAACATAACACTTGTCTTATCACATTTTAAAAAGCAGAACTGGCAGAAAAAAAGAGAACCTAATCTTATGAGAACTATGAACAGAGTTGGTGATGGATGAAGTGTCAACTTGGACCAACCAATGAGAAACAAAGGGACATTAAAACAAAACATAAGGCATTTTTACCTGTATGCATTTTGAATGCTGGCGCAGGAATTGTAGGCTTGACTGCGTTTCCACCATCTTTGGCCGTCAAACCCGACACAGATGCTTGGGAGTCTGACTTAGGAGAGCCAAAAATCTTCTGGACAGAATCAGAGCCAAACACAAACTTCGGTGGAGACACCACAGTCTTCAGAGGATTGACAGGACTCTGAGACCCAGCTACAGTCGACCTGGCGGCCGGAGAAGTTGCTGTACGTTCCCGTGTCGTTTCTTCCAGAACAGCAATAGCTGCTTGCCCACAAAAAGATGTAGTTGTGCTTTCAGATGTTGCTGACGATCCACTTTCTGATGGTGCTGAGAGTCTTGGCGTCACAGGAGTCATGAGTTCTGATTTTTCCTGTGCTGCCTTTGCCTCTTCAAAGACTTGTTTGAATGTATTTGCAGTCTCTTGCATCTTAAACCTCACAGCCAGCTGCTCAACCTTTCCTTCTCCTTCTTCTGCAAAATCCAAGGCACTCCAGACCCAGGCCTTTTCTGCCCCCTTCATGGGCTCCAGCCTCATGGCGGCTGAGATCCAGTGGTTGGCACAGAGCTTGAGCACCTGATCTCTCCTCATTATTAACCTCACACGTTTGGTCTCATAACTCTGCAGGATCTTGAGGTCTCCAATGCCCCTCTCCTTCCACTGCTTCACCTCTTTGTCATAGCGGTACAGCTTGGCTCTGTGGCTGAAGACCACCAGCTCATTTTCCTCTCCAGTAGAAATCTCAACCAAGTCAGGCAAAGGAACGACAGGTTCAAAGTACTGTCCGTCTCGCTCTTCGTCCTGAGTTGTATCCTGTTCCTCGTCGGTACCCACTGATGCTCTACTCAGGTTGAGCTTCGCAGGAGACTTGGATGGGCTGATGCCGGGTTGGAAACTGAAGCTGAACCCACTTGTGGATTCTCCGAAGCGGAAGAGGTTCTTCCTCAGGGGGCTGCTTGAAACGGGGGTGGTGTAGATTGATGAGTCAGCAGTGTCATCCAAAGCTTCTTCCCGTAGATCGTAGTTATCCCACTCCAAGGTAGGGCCTGTTGTTTCCCCAAGAGGCCTGATTCCTAAACTGGAAAGTTCGCTTGCGGCAGTAACGTCTCCCTGCACTTCTTCGTCTTGAATTTTCGTCTTCTCGTCCGTCAAAAATGATTTCAAGTCTTTTAAACCGGACTTCATCTCCTCTGCTTTCTTGATGAGGTGAGCCGTTCGACCAGTGTCCATCAGTTTGTGGGGCGTCTGCAGTGGGATATCCAAAAGAAGTCTCTGACATTCCTCAAACTTCTCTTTGAACTCCTCTGCTAGCTCCGTGGTTTTAAATTTGGCTGCCAGCTGTTCGAGTTTAGCATCTCCATCAGAGAAGTCGTTGGCCATCCATATCCAGGCTTTGTCTGAGCCAGCCAGCGGCTTAAGGTTCATGGTGGTGGTGATCCAGTGGTTGGCGCAAACCTTCAGAACTTGATCCCTTCTCATTAGCACTCTCAACCGGCCATTTGTGTTATTTTTAAGGAACTTCAGGGTTCCTACACCACGTTCTTTCCACTGACTGGTGCCGGAGTCGAATCGGAAGAGTTTGACACGCTGGGAGTAGAGGACCAGTTCATCTTCCTCACCAGTCACTAGGTCCACTTTGTCAGGCATCTGGACCACTGGTTCAAACTGGATGTCGTCATGTTCTTCTGTTTTATACATGCCGTCGTCTTCCAGTTCGTTTGAGGCCTCTGCCTTGGTAGGGGTCGTCTGTGGCGATGCGAATACCTGTGCCCCTGCTCCCGAGAAACCTTTGAAGTTGGGATCTTTCTGGCCAAACTGGAAGGTTCCTTCGGAGGACTTGGCCAAGTCTGCGAAACTGAACGTATCGGCTTTTCCAGTAATTAAAGGATTTTGATCTTTTTCCATTTGGTCTATGGAAGGCATAGAGACATTTTCTTTCTCCTTGTGTTTGTCAGCCATGTTTTTAAGGATACTGGAAGCAGACCCTGTTGAAGTTTGATTAGAAGAGGCCGAATCTGTTGCAGAGTCCTGAACGCCAAACTTGAAGCCGCCAGCTGGGATGGGCATCGAAAAAGAGAATCCAGAGGAGGTTGTGGTGGCGGGCGCAGCCTGAGGAGCTTCAAACTTGAATGCAGATGCTGAAGCTTTGTCTTTAATTTGTCCAAACTGAAAAGCACCATTGCTCCCAAAAGTAAATGCAGGTCCAGCAGCCTGGTTGGATGAACTTGTGGTTCCAAAGTTGAAACTGAAAGACGAGGCAGAAGCAGCAGATGTGACTGTGCTTTTAGCATTAGGGTTTGAGGTTTTACAGGCCACACATTCATTGGAAGAGGCCTTATTTCTCACGAGACAAGCGTCACAGTCCCATTCTCCTTCCTTCTTGCCAAACATGGCCTCTAAAGAAGGATTTGGATTTGGAGACTGGCAGGAAACACACTGAGCTGCTGACCCTTCATTTCTAACCAAACAGACATTGCAATCCCACTGTCCGTCTTTCATGGCAAGATCTGCCGCAAACCCTGACCCCGCAGGTGCAACAGGTGCAGCAGGTGCAACAGGTGCAGCAGGCGCAGTAGGTGCAGTAGAGGCAGCTGGTGCAGCTGGTGCCACAGTGGATGACTTTGAAGCTGGGTTTGGAGTTTGACAGGAAACACATTTGTCTGCAGAGGCTTCATTTCTGACTTCACAAACATCACAGTCCCACTGTCCTGGCTTTTTGCTGAAGCGTGCAGCAAATCCAGCATCAACTGCAGATACAGAGGACTGTGCAGCAGGAGCTTCCGGTGCTGGAACAATTTGTGCTATCTCGGCTGTTTTGACTGTAGGTTTAGGAGTTTTACAAGAAGCACAACTGTCTGTTGATGCCTCATTCTTTGCAGAACACTTGCCACAGACCCACTGATCTGGCTTTGTGGGAATTGGTGAATTAAAGCTGAAACCAAACGGACTCGCCGGTTTGTCGGTAGGTTTTGAGGAGCTCATCCCGAATGTAAAAGAGGAGGGTAATGAAGTTCCAAAAGCACCAAATCCTGTAAATGTCGAGGTTGAACCACTGGGCTTTGATGAATCTGTACCAAACTTGAAGCTAAATGGGCTGGTTTTGGCTTCAGTAGTAGCTTGAAGTTCTGGTTTAGATGAAGACTGTGGATTGGGAGTGTTACATGCTGCACACTGCACAGCTGTGGCTTTATTTCGTACATCACACACAGCGCACTCCCACTCTCCTTCTTTAAGAGCGAACCGAGACGCCAGTGAACCCAAGTCTTTGGAGGTTTCCTCTTTCTTCTCTTGCTGTTTTTGCTTTTCTGGTGATTTGCTTGTCACCTTTTGGGCTTCCTCAAACTTAGCTTTGAAAAGAGCCGCCTCATCCACAGTTTTGAAGCGAATCGCCAGCTGTTCAGGTTTAGGTTCTTCATCCGCATAGTCAATGGCGTTCCACACCCAGGATTTGTCCGAGCCGGCGTTAGGTCTCAGCAGCATGTCTGCAGTGATGTAGTGATTTGCACAGATCTTAAGGACCTGCTCTCTTCTCATCAGGAGGCGGACCTTCCCTTTAGTGTTGTGTTTCAGAATTTTAATATTTCCAATTCCTCGTTCTTTCCATTCTTTTGTCTCCGTGTCGAATCTGTACAGCTTTGCCCTGTTGCAGAACATCTCCTCCTCTTCTTCTTCACCTGTTTTCACATCCACCTTATCAGGAAGAGGGACGATCGGTTCAAAGTGGGGGCCGTCTTCGTCCTCTTCAGCATGTGTGCTCTCGTCGCTCTCTGCGGCCTTCTCCAGCTCCAATGTCTTGCCGATGCCATACGCCGTTATTTCACCAAACTTAAACGGTTGTTCAGGCTTCCCAAAGAGACCTCCAGCTGATGCGTTTGGAGTGGAATCTGCAAACGAGAAGCTGCTTATGTTTTTATTCCCGAAGGTGAAGATGCTCTGGTGGCCTGGTGGCTGCTCTTGGGCCGGTGGCTTCTCTGGAAACGAGTCGGGTTTTGGGGGGAGGTCTGAAGTGAGGAGGCCGAGTAAACTTTCACTTTGCTTGGTTTGGGGCGAACAGAAATTTAAATCTCTCTCAGTGGATTTCGGAAAACAATTGAATTTAAAAGCAGGTGAAGTTGTAGCCGGGCCAACTGCCCCTGCTCCAAAATTCGGCACTCTGGGTACTTCAGCTGCAGCCTGCTGGCTGAAGGAAAGCTTCCCAAAGTCCACAGGCTTCCCCTCGACGGCCTTTGGTGGTTGAACGGGGGCGACAGAGGGCTTGGTGAAGTAGCCAGGTTCAGGGAGTGTGGGGTTAGTCGTCTGCTGGGGGACGTTCTGGCCATAATATTCTTCACTGTACGGAGAGAGAAGACCAGTGGCTTGAGATTCAAAGCGAAGAGGGGAACCGAAGACTTGCTCCTGCGGAGGGTAGATGCAGGACGGGGCGGTCTGCAGCGGAGGCGTGTGCGTGGGCGGCTGGTAGGCATACATATGCTGCTGTGGGGGCATACGGTTCACCCCATACACTGGACCCTGGGTGAAAAGATTAAACAATAATAATCACTCTACAGTTGGGAGAAGTTCATTCCTATAAACGGATGTTAAATGATGACAATCACCTTGGTGGGGGTTACATTTGCTGCTGTCCGCAGTAAATACTGGGAGCTGTAGGCAGGAGACTGGTTGTAATAAACAGGAGGGCCTGTGGTGGCAACTAAAAGAGGAAAACAGTTTAATAAACTGATGGAAATATGCTTTTTAAAAAACAATAATGTGCAAAAATATTGATAGTCTGAAGTATTTCATTAGGTTTTTCCTTGAATCTTTTCACATTTTGTTGCATTACAACCAGAAACAAATTTATTTTAATGAGAGTTTATGACATTTACCAACAGACAAAATGCTTCAATCGGTCTCTTCCTGGTGGCAGGAAAATTACAATAAATAAAAATCTGATAAATAATCAATACTTTTTATAATATAAATAATGATAAGAAAAGTAGAACCATGCTTATTCCTACTCCTTACACTAGGTGGCAGTAATGTCCTGTAATGAGAGCCAACACCAATTATTTCTAACCAAAGAAGAAGAGCAGCCGTTTTTCTTGGTTTTTTTCACACAGATTATCTCTGTTTTCTAATTCGATTGTTTATTACGACAGTTCGTTGCTTTGTATTTCATTGAGAGATAACTTTGTGTGGATCTTGCACATATAATTTGCATTAAATCAATGAAGTTTTTGTGGTTAGAATGTGACAAAATGTGAAGCGGTTCCAGGACAGAATGCTTCTGAAAGCAGTGTGGACCACTAACCAGTCAGAGGGGCTCCGTGGTAGGACTGGACCGGGGTGAACGGCTCCTGCAAGCTCTCGGCTCTGAAGGTGTCTCCGTACATCTTATGGCGAGGCGAGCTGGAGTTCACTGATGCGTTGTGTTTGAGATCATGAACCTCATTCTAGGGGAAAAATGTAAACGCAGCGATGCAAATCGTTGGTGTAGAGCAGATGTTTTAAACTCTAAATAAATCTTGCTTGCAGCTGTGAAGACATTTCTTCAAAATTCTAGTGAATAATGTCATTAAAATCATCTTTATGTATATATTGATAATTACCTTGAGGGCTTCTACTTGCTGACATAACATCTGAAGGAGACTTTTCTGGTCTTCAATCCAATGAGGCGGCGTCTTTGGTGAAATCTGAACAAAAAGACAATAACAAGAATGTAATAAACTAAAAGAAATTTAGTTGCATAAACAAGGCTTGTTAATTTCCAAAAGTAAAATTCAAGGATTTTCAAAGTGTTGAAACTTTTCCAGCACTTCAGTTTGGAGATAAAAGCAAAACAAATGAACTTCAGAAAACCATTTTGATCATCAACGAAGACAGACAACAAAATTTTAAGTTAAAGTCTCTCACACACACACTTTATACAAAAACAACACACTAATAAAAAAATACCCTAATTTCAATAATTTTGTTTAAAGTATAAAAAAGAAAAGCACTCAATAAACCTTCGAGCCATTAGGACAAATTAATATTCATTAAACTGACACAATCCAAACTAATTTTGTTAAGATAAACAACCTTTCTGCTCAAATTAGATGCTTCAACACAATGTACAAAGAAAGTTACCAAAAAAAATCTCTTAAAAAATATTCTCGCTAAATTCTACAGGATTTAGTAAATTAAAACAATTTTGGTGATTCTAACTTAACTAAACCAAGAAAAGTTTAGTCTGATTTACCTTCAGACTGCAATATGAAAGACTATAAAAAGATTTAACTTAATTACAAATCTGTGCAGCCTGGATTTCAAGACATTTCCAACCCATGAAGACACAGAATCAGAAGTTTTAAGGATTTGAAGAACCTGAATCAAAATGCGTGATCCACGGACTCACCAGTCTTTTGGAAGGAGAAACGATGCTTTTGCTCGGAGATGGAGAAGCAAACTTGATGTGCGAAATGGTGGCGCTGGTTTCTGTGAGACGAGCCGGACTGGAGTGAGTCGGTCCTCGCCGAAGGTTCATTTCCTGCTCCTCTTCCATGTCCTCCTGAGTTTCGCCAAGCTGCTGATTTACGTCGTTCAGGAGGTCCAGCACTTCCTCCATGGATACGGGAAGCTGCAGAGCAACAAGTTAGCAACGACACTCAGACACAGGGGTAAAAATAACAAGGATGAATTTATCAAATTTATCAAAATCCAAATGTGAAAATTGTATGGCTCAAACGTGCAACCGACCCTTTCGATGTCTTCTGCATTGGCGTTGTAGATTTTTGACAAGTAGTTCCTGAACTTCCTGAGGAAAGTTAGACACCTGTCCTGGGTCTCCTCCACGCCATTGCTGGCCTCCTCTGCCAGCCGCTGATAAATCTGCAAAAAATAAGAAAAATAGAAGTTGCTCATAACCAGCATTGGGTAGAAACTAACTACATTTACTCATAATTTTTCAGACTGATATTTAAGGTTTTGGTCCAAGCTGTGAATGAGCATCTTTACCAGTAAGGTAGACTTCCATAATAAAAGCCTCTGCTAATAATAAAAATGGTTATAGACTGAGATATAATCCATTCATGGTTTTGTCCCTTCAGAACCAGCTTTGTTTTATTATTCCAAACTCAAAAATAGCAGGTAAGAGTTATTCATTACTGACAGTTTAAATGAATAATAACATTAATAACATCCAGTCGAGAAGTGGAGGAAACACTGAATTTGAAAACAGACACTGCTGATGTTTCCAACAGCAGATCATTACTGTGTGTTTCTGCTGCCAGAACCTCGATTCTGAAAGCGATCTGGAGCGAAACCCAGTCATTAAAATAGAACTGATTAAAGACTTGATTATCGCCAACTTCTGACTGCAAGCAAAGGTTTGCAGAAACTAAACTCTGGGAATGGATCTAACGTATTTTTGATTAAAGGTTAAGAATTGATCCCAGTGATCTACCTGTGCTAAATGCCAGATGGATGACATGTTGTTGACGCTTTCTAAAGTCGCGATCGCCTCCTCAGTTCTGCCTTCGATGTCCAGAAGAACGGCGTACGCGATTTTCGCTTCGTCTTCATAACCTTTCACAGTGGAAATCTGTGAACATAAAAACACACCTAACATCAGCAATAAGCGTTAGCATGTGAAGCATTTCCCGTCTAACTCTTATCGAGCACAAGGTGTCGTCGACAACACATTTTTACAAGCCAACTTTGCAGAACCGTAACTCTGCGATACTTTGCGGTTTCCAGCCAATATCAGGTTATTATGGTAATTTCACTCCCGCCGAGAAGGGAGCACGTTTTACTTCGGTTTACTCTGATGAAACATTCTTAATAGATGGTAAATTTCTAAAACATTTCCATAACAGCTGGATGGGCAAAAATATTTACTCACAGGACATTTAAAGAACTTTGCACAACTAAAATAAGCAAAAATACCCAGGTGGAGATTTGAAACGTAGGTCATAAAAGGTCAAAAGTGAAATTCTGAGTTCAGTGACGACCTGAATGTCCTTAGAGGCGAAGTGTATGAAGAGAGGGTCCAGCGGTTCTGGTATGCTTCGCCGGCTTTTAATTTTCTCCAGCAATGGCATCACAACCTGCCAGTAGTGGACGCTGCGGCCGACGTACTCCTTCTGGTCATAATACGAGTTCATTCCATCGCCCTGCGTTAATTACATTTGAGAAAACATTAAGAAAGCATGTTGAGTCGTCCAATAAGCTCAACCTGAAAGCGTCTGAACTGAACGTACCGTCTGGCTCAGACTCTGAGCCCAGTGGATCATCAGCGCTGGCTGAAGCCCGTGTTTCTCTCCGGCCCTCAGCGTGTTCAGGCCGTGTTGCACAACCATCCGCAGTTTGGCCGACGTACCGGGACTGCAAGGAGGAAAATATTACAACTGGGCTCTTTGAACACTGCTTAATGCAAATTAAAGACAAATCTCTTCAAGCACTGAAAAGAACTGGGTCCTAAAATGCTACTTTGGCAGTGATGCACTTCTTTGGAAAGAAATATTTGTCTTTGAAACAGCTAACGCCTTTTAGAGAAACATACATGAAGAGTCTGAAAAAATTTAATATATTAGGCAATTAAAAACAAACCATCTGCTGATTTTAGAAATATATACATTTTTTGTTTTGTTTTTAGAAAAAAAAAAAACAGGGCAAAACAGAAAATATATGGCTTTAAAAAATCGATTTTTTCCAAACCAAATCTAAGTTTAATACGATTTTTTCTTGTTTTCCTTCCTAAAATAAAAATGACAAATTCAATCATTCCTTCTGTGTTGTTCAGCAGGAGTATTAGCACCACACTATGAGAATAAAAGCTCAATAAAAACACAATTTTAGCAAAAGAATGTCTTAAATTATGACATTTTAATGTTGCAGTTCTTATAAACTCACAACTTTCTTCTAAGTTTTCTTCTTGACAAAAACTTTCTTTCTGTCAAGACTTTTTTTCTTGTATTATTTGGACTTTGTTGTTATATTACTATGACTGTGTTCTTGTAACATTCCAACTTTATTTATCATCTTAGCCTGACGCTAATATTCTGTTGTAGAGTTGACCTGCATTCAGTCCAAACAAACAGAAACTGTCAAAAACAAACAAACAAACAAAAGGCAGTGGTGAAGAAAAGAAAAATCCAGATTGTATAAAAATCTGGATTAAAAAAATTAAGAAAAATCTTCTTAAAATAAGTAAATAATTTCTAAAAATAACATTTTCTTAAAAAAAAAAATCGATTTATCGCCCAGCAGCTTTGCCGTTCTGACACTCACACGGCTCGTTTGTGGATGAGGCTGTAGACGGCGTCCCACCACTCCCTCTGTCGCCGCGTGGCGAGGAGGCGGAGCAGAGGAAGAGGAAGGCAGCGAGGCTCCAACAGCTGCTGCCGCGGACTCAGGCTGCGGTTGATCTTCGCCGTGTCCTGAAGCTGACAGTGGCTGCAGAAAACCACGCCGCATAAAAACGCCTGAAAGGAGCAAATGGAGGACGGAGAAGTTTAACACAGTTCCCAGTTTATTGACAAAAAAATAAAAAAAACAATAAGTCTAAAAAACTCTTCAAACTTGCGTTGTTATTTGGCCGGTTACAATAATGTTGTTGTTCTGAGACAATTTTCATGGCATAATAATGCAAGAACATATTTTTTACTACCATTTTAGTCATTTTAAATGTCTAAAGTAAATAAAACAAAACAACAATCAACATTAATGATCTTTGTCTCTCTAAACAAATTTGTAAACAACAAAAAAAGCCGGTGTTTTAGTTGAGCCCAAAACATCAAACTGACGACCTGATTTTGTTTAAAAATAGAAAAAGTGGTTTTAATTTATCATGCAGTTGATTTATTGCAGACCATAGTCTTGTATTCATTTTTAAAAATAAATTTATATTCTATAAGTATTTATTTTGAAAATATAAACAAAGCTATATCACTCAGATTGTACAGGGAAGAAGAAAATTAACACAAATGAGTTTTTTCCTTTACTTCTTCTGTTACCATTATTAGTAGAGCATCACTTTATCTTGCCATCATACTTATTAACTGTTTTTATATTTCTGTCTTTTTTATTTTATTTATTGTCATAAAACAGATTATGAAGATAGACTGTAAATTGATAAGAAATTGGTTATTATTCTGATTCTTCATAATTACATTTTTAATCATTGTTAATTTATTTGTTGGTTATTTGGCACAGTGTATTAACAGGAATATAAGTATTAAAACATGGTTTTACTTGGTAAATGCTATAAGAAGTAGGATTAAATAAGCGTTTACTTCTTTCTACTTTTTCAAACAGATAATTAATAGTTAATAATTATTTTGTTCTTTGTTATGTATGCATCTTTTCAAAAACCAGTTTGAAATAAATAAATGAAAAAAATGTTTAGTGTGACAGGCCTCTTTCTTCATTACATTTTGCCACAGTTAATAGGAGACATTGTGGAAGGTCCACAGAGCCACACGGTTACAGCCTCTGGCCTAGTCAAAGTCCAGACTTCCATCTCAATGATAAGTCAATCTGACTGAGCTTGAACTCTTTTTGCAAAGACTGAACAAACTCTAGATGTGTGATCTTTCGCCCTTCACTTATTTCTCAATCAATAATCAATCTGATTTAGATGCCCAGACAAGCTGGTCGCCTCTCACCTCCAGATCCAGCAGGCAGATCGACTCCGGCGCGTTGGTGTCCAGCTTGGACGTTTCCAGTGTCAGCCTGGGAAACAGCTGCTGCAGCCAGTCGCGCATGGGCGGCCTCTGGTCCAGCAGCGTCCACTGCAGCCCCAGCCAGCTCAGATGCTGCAGCTCCCCGCCGTGCAGCAAGATGGAGCCTAAGAGCAGAAGAAGTCATCACTCTGCACTGTGCTCTTCTGGATGCTGTGATGCTGGAGGCAGATTTTAAAGGTTTGTACCCGAGTCCCACTTGACCAGTTTGGAGAGCTCTGGAGCCAGACAGCTGAGCGAGTGAATGTCGTCGTTGGCGATAAACGAGGACGCAGAGGAATCCTGCGGACCCCAGAGGAGCTCGAACAGAGACGCCTGACCGCTACGGTTCCCAAACGCCTCCACCACCTGCACACAAACACAGTCACTACCAGCAGGGGGCGCACAAGGCTCCCACTGTGAAATTCAAGAGCGTTTCCAGGACCAAACTTTGGAGATAAAAACAGTTTAATTCACTATTTATTACTGTTATTAATACGTTTTCTGTTAGTATTCTACAGCAGGGACGTAAACTAAAGTATAACAAAATTTTACATTTTGAAACGTCTCTGACTGGTCCAAGAACAAAACACTAACAAAAAAATTTATTTATAAGCTAGCAAGTATTTCAATCTCACAGATCAATATATAGCTCTCTTGTGACGCCACATCTAGGAACTTTGTAGCCGACAGCCATCTTGGTAGGGGTCGGTAACCAACTGTCATGGTCGTTGCTATGACACCAACAAACCGCATTCTCTGTCTCATACAGGTTTTTTTTTTTATTGATTTATTGATCGTCCAAATTGGTCCAGAGTGTCAATGTACTTTATTTTATGCTTTAGCGTTTGCCTACCAAGATGGCGGATCAGCGGAGAGGATCATTTCTGGTTCAGACTTGTGGGAGCCATGTACAAGTCATTGAGCCGACAGGAATAATAAATATTTTTAAAAAATAAAAACTGTTCTTGCATTTTTTTTGGTAAAAATTTAGCAAATAGAAATAATTTTGGTAAAACAAGAAAAATTTTATCTGATTTAACTTCAGACGGTGAGGGAAAAAAAATTCTGTATTTTTATGCCAAGTCTGAACTGGGAATGTTTTTAATCAAATGTTAGATTGGACTTTATTACAAAACTGTAAACGTAAACACGTTCAAGGATTTCACACTATGTCTGGAAATGTTCATAATTAAAAACAACAATTCGTAAATAAGATGCTTTCACACTTTTGTCTTCATATCAGGAGTAAAATTCTGTGAAATTAAAACTTCTTTCCACAATTTTTAAGACGTACATGTGGATTTTACAATAAATCAGGACAGAAATAAGCAGACCTCTCTTATCAAAGCGAAGGTGTCGCTGCTCAGGTTGAACAGCATGTGGCCCGCCTGACTCTGCCGGTCGCTGGCCAGCAGCTCCAGCAGCTGCGGCGCCGACTGGTCCCTTTTGGTCACTTTCGTCTTTGGTCTGGGAGCCTGGTGGAAAACAAAGAGAACAAAATGTAAGGAAAATGTTTTCTCGCCAAGACTGACACCAAGAATTAAGAATAAAGTCTAAAAGGTTTTTGTTAAAATATATGATGCCAAAATATTGTTAAGTTTAAATGAGTAGATATGAAGAAAAATGGACTATTATAATTTTATATCTTGATCATAAGTAGAAGTTAGGAAAACATAGGTTCAATTTTTCTATTTTAGGCATCAATTAAATGGAAATAAAATGATCATCCTATCGCAAATGTGCATGAACAACTTAATACTCAAAATCCTCAGAATCGTAAAGCATTTTTCTGAGATAAATCCCAACCAAAAAGGAATAAAAAAAAGGTAAAGATGCACTAAATCCTGACAAAATTTCTATAGCATTTCTAAATTCATTTCCAGAAATTTTATTAAATAACATTCAAAATATTTTAGAGATAAATACTGAACAAACTGGATCCGTTTACATTTATTTTCCACAAATCACAAAACCTCAAGAGAATAAACATAATTTTAAAAAATGCACTATATGTATAGTAACTTATGTGATATATAGAAATGTATATTAAAGAAAGTGCGTGTGTTTAAAATTCAATAGATAAAGGATCATTTATTGTAGCATCTGCACTGAGATCAGCTTCATTTTAAAACCCATAAATTCAGGAGGTTTTTGAAATTAATAATTTTTCAGACACAAAAATAAAAATTTCCCAATTGCTGAACAACATGTACCGTATTTTCCGGACTATAGACGCACCTCTATAAGCCGCACCTACAAAGTCTTTAAAAAAATAAAAAATCTTCACGTTTTGGTCTGTACCGAAGCGACACTCGGGTACCTGGTATGCCAGCAGGTAGCAGAGCGCGGCCAGGTCGGTGACGGCTCTCCAGGTATGCAGCCGGTCCTGAGCCATTTTCAGCAGCAGCGTGGCGGCATGCAGGTACAGGTGAGCCCTCATCTCCACAAACACCTCAAAGAGCTCGTCGACGACGCGTGGGGCGACGCCGCTCAGCGTCTGCATAGCTTGGTCGAAACTGAACAAAAACAGGAAACAAAAATCAGTTAGTTATTGTGAGTATTAGTACTCGCTAGACACTTAGCCCCTTTTTTTAAGTGAAATTTTGTTTACAGACGCATTTGGTTTGGTTTTTCCCCCCCCTTTTTTAGATATTTAAAATGTTTTCCAGTTCCAATGTCAAATGCTCAACAGATTCTGAAGTTTATTGATCTCAAACAACAATATTATTGTATATCATAATAACTTCTGAGACAATTTGAACCACCGGGGCTGACCGACCTTCTGAATGCGTCGACGCTTGGCTGCACGCCGCTCTCAGACAGTCTGATCCGCAGCAGGCTGCAGTGCGCCAGCAGCACTTCTCTTTGGAGACGTCGACACAAATTGTCATTATTTGAAACGCTGGGCTGAGCCAGATACTCCTGGAAGAAAAGAGAACACATTTATATTTAAAGGTGACCCATTACCCTTCCCTGGACAGGTTAAGGTAGCTCTATGTGCGACACAAAACAGGTTCATTCATTTAAAGCTTTTTTTCAGCATCAGTTGTATAAAGAGCTGTTTTAGGGCTTCCGTCACTTTAAACCATAAAATTTGTTGGCCACGCCGTCAACTCAAAGTTTACTATTCCATGTGAAGATGGCTGCAAAAGAGGCAAAATTATACAGCCAAACATCTTTGAAAAGAATCAATAGAGCCTCCTGCGCAACCAACAAGAATGCAGCAATTAGCTTCTGGATAGCAGGTCAACAAGAGAACATTTGACTTTTCCAGCAGCCATTGTACAGCTGAAAAACCAGCTGACCAAAGCAAATGTGCTGGAGCACTGCCTGGGTTGCTAGGTGACGGGCTGGGATTTGCTGGGGTTGCGAGGTGACGGGCAGTGCCTGCTCATTTGTGATGTTTTTTTTTTCTTTTTTTAAGTGCTTAGTTGTTTTAGAAGTAGCTGAGACTTGACAAAAATGTGCAAAATATAAATAGAGACCCTTTTTAAGCCGTCTTCTTTTGTTTTCTAAGTTGAAACAGCTTCAGGTTTTTGAACGATCCAAAGAAAAAACAGAAACATTTAAATTATAGTTGTTCCACACTATAAACAAACAAAACAGAAAAGAGAGTTAAGTCCTGACCTGTAACGTGTTCAGCTGCACGTTGTACCAGTCCAGACTGTTGCGGAGCAAGCCCTTTTTCTCAGTAGCCAGACAATGTTTGACGGCCTCGTCCAGCCGACCGTCCTGGCAAAACAGCTGAACCAACTTTACATTCACCAGAGCGTCGGCCGGCCGGGCTGCCAGCTCGGCCTGCAGGAGGTCGAACAGCTGGTTCCAGCCCTGCTGGCCCTGACGGCTCAACAGGCGCTCCTGAACGGACACAGACAGGCGTGAGAACAAGGCAGCTGTTGATGCTGGACGAGTTCTTGCACAGCTGAGGGGCAACGGAGACGTTTCACTGGGTAAGAGCAGCTCTCACCTTTAAGTTGAAGACTTCTGGGTTTCCAGGCATGAGCTTTGCAGCTTTATCCACCCAGAACTCGGCTCTGCTGTCGCAGTCTCCTTTACCAACAAACAGCTCGGCAACTTTCAGCACCAGGTCTCTCTGCACCGGGTTCAAGTCCACCGAGCGCTGCATGGAAACAGACGTTAGGCTACCTTCACTCCGCAGGCCTCAATGCTCACTTCTGATTTTTTTGTGGTCGTTCACATTTCCAAATATATGCAACTTGTATGTGAGCTAACATAAAACTAGTATGTTTGAAGGCTTAACTTTAATCAATCAAATCTATTTTCTCAGGAATAAATTAAATACTTTAGTAAACCAAACATTTGACAGCTAGATATTAACTGTCTGAATAATATCACTGTTTAACTTCCACTGATTGGGCAAAGCTAGCGGGAGTTTTATAACACTGTACCGGGAATCAGGCTTTCTCCTCCGGTAAATCAAATCTGAATCGCCCGGCTAGCTAAAAGCTGGCGAGGGGAGCTGGCTGCTAACGCAGCGGGAGCAGACATCTCCGAAAATGTCAGAGCAGGTTATGTTTTAGTGAACCGAGCAGATAGTTGAGGCTTACATACTTCTCGCCTAAAAATATTGCACAAAATCACGTTGTGTCATGTAACTAAATAATTTGTCGCTCTCCCTGTACGCCTGGTTGGGACCCACAATGAATTATGGGATATGGTGGGCGGTGAAGGATACACCGGACCCATCCTTCAAATCTGGGGAAAAGGAGGTCGCATGCGAAGGAGTCTTCGAATTCGGACAGGCCACGCTATGACGTAATCAGCCTACAAATCCGTCCATCAAAGGATGCAGGCCCTGAATTCGGACCCAGCTTTAATCCTTCTTTGTTGTGCTAATAGCACTTAGCAATCGCCAACAAGCAACACAAATAACCATCCTGCCTGAACACAAGGCGCTAAACAGTAAAACATAATTTAACAAAGCTTCAAGGTGGATAATTTGCCTCAAGAAATGTTAGTAATCGAGGTACTTGAATCATTCAACGAATTGTTACAGCAGAGTTAAATCAACACAACCCTCCTACCTTGTAGCAACCGATTGCCTTGTTGATCTCTCCGTCTCGTTCATAGAGCTGTCCCAGGAACTTGTGTGCTTTGGGATCCCTCTCCTGCACTTTGAGATAATCCGATACATGCCTGAGGAGAGCATGAGATGCGTTCAGTCAATACCACAGCAAGGAAAACAAAAGAAAAACAAAAAAAGTTGTTTCTCCCCACAATAAAGCTGCTTACCGTTTTGCAAGTTCATATTCTTTTGCTTCAAAGTACAATTTTGCAAATAGAAATCCTCTGACCGGCTTCTGTAGCAAAAAAGAAAAGTTCTACATAAACATTTATCTGGAAACAGGTTTTCCCATAGAGTGTAGTAAGCCTGGCGGGCCGCCAGGCTTTACTTGTGCCCCTACCAGGCTTAGTGTTGCATATTTACTTAAGTTTCTTTAAAATGTTTGCATTTTTTAAGACTTTACAGTGTTCAGATATTAATCTTCCAATAACACACAATTATCAAGTGATATTTTTTAAATTCCTGTCAACTTTAAACATTTTTTAACTCAAAAGCACAGCTGAAAAAGTAACTGCCCCAGCGCCCAACCACTGGACTGAGCAGGTTTTCTGGGGAAAACCTTGAAACAGAGCCGGAAAATGTTACTTTAAGTTGTAGTTTAAAGGTGCTGGACTGAAATCAGGACAATTGGGCAGCAACTAGTTTGATACTTGACTCCTTTTCTTGAAAAAAGAAAAACAAATACTTTTAGGAGCATTTTTATTACACTGCACTTTTTACTTTTACTAAGTAATTTTATTGTTCAATATTTCTACTCTTACTAGAGTAAAATTTCTAGATTTTCTGCCCACTGAATGAAAAATAAACACGTTTTAACTAAAAATTCAGACACACACACACCTACAGTTTTTGTTAAAGTTTGATACAATTTTTTATTGAAAGAAACTGATTTGGAAAAACGTTAATTTGCCTGATTGTTATTTTTTTTGTAACTTCTATGAATTAGTCATTTTCATATTTAAGAATACCAAAATTTCCACTTTTTAAATATTAAATGGTTGATAATTTGATCAGTTATAGATCAAATAGAGTAGACCTTGTACAAAAATACTTTTTTATTCTTACTTGATTCATTTCTTTGACAGCTACTTTCCACTTTTACTGAAGTATTTTGAAGTAGTATTACTCTTTCATGCGTACAATATCTGGCTACTCTCTACAACACAGGTGCACGCTTTCACCCTGATGTTACATCTTTTGCTTGCACCACCTGACTCACAAAACAAACCCAGAGTAGCCTGTAGCTTTATTTACATGCCAAATGGGTCAAAGCTTGCTGTTAGTGACTGCAAGCTTAATAAGGAGTTAATCTGGACTCTTCTGATAACGTACATATTTTATTGTACAGACTCTGATCTCCTTACATAACCGAAGCCTCACCGTTCAGTACTCCGTGTTCACAATCAGCTGATGTCATTCATGTGATCGCTGTCGACCTTTAATCCATGGAGAATTACATCCGTGCCAAGTTAAACCCATCCTGAGTCATTTCACTAAATCTAGCAAAACCAATAATCCCGTTTTTTAAATTTTTTTATCTGTCCTTCATTCAGTTTCAAACAAGCAGAAATACATGAATAGCTTTATTCTCTGCTGTTAGCCTGCTTCAGGCAGACTTGGTTTGTTGTTTAGAGTCTAATCAGGACTTTTTCTGGCCTCACAAAGAAAATCTATAACCTCAGATTGATTGTGAAAAAGACAACACAAAACTATTCAGTCAGCTGAGAAGTAAAGTTTCATCAGTCCATAAAAATACTGACAGTAAAGCAACACTGTAGTAACCGAGAACAATTCAAAGATTTTATTCATATTTTAATGCATTATTTATAATCAGTTTGAGACATAAGCTGAGACAGAAGATAGCATCATTTAATGTTGCAATGTTTTTTTTATTATTGTTATTTGAGGAATCAAACTAAAATAAATTAAATAAAAATAATTCATAAAATATTCCTGTTTTAATCCATCACAATCCATCTTTATGAAAAAAATAAAATAAAATCAATAAATAAACCAATTAATCCAGAATATTCTCTGGTCATGTGGAGAAAGGAAAACAAAACTTAATTATTTGGGTCTTAGTAGAAAATCAGCAACATCAGAGACTAAAAAGTAATAAGTGTCATTTTTAACTAGTTTTAAACCTACACTCACACAGTGTGACATCACCTCTATTCCTAAGTTAAATCACACCCAAATGGGAAGGATAGAAGAACATATTTTTATTCTCTTAAAAGAGCTAAAAGAGAAATGGACAGGTCAATGCTGCAGTTTTTTAAACAGTTAATTTTCAATGATCATGCAGAATTTAGCTATTGTAACTATTACTGCAAAGTATTTTCCTCTCATGCAACTGTATTTATAAGTATTTTGAGAATTAAAATGAAGAGTAAAGTGACTCAAACAGGCATGCCAATACATGCAAATAACTTGTTTTGCGTTTCTACTGCAGAAGTTTTAAGGAAGCAAACGTTGTTAGCTCGTCTTGATCCTGGTTTACTATTTAAGCAATAAACTATGTCAAACTTGGTCAAGCCCAGTTTCGTTTCACACACCGGGATGGACTTTGGATCTGCTTTTTGCATCGTCCTGGTGAAGCTTATCTGAGAGTAAATCACCGTTATTTGCAGCATCAATTAATATCTCAAAAAGCTCACTAAAAGAGTCGTATAGATGTCAATGTGGCTCTATTTTATGAAACCTATGGGCAACCGCGCATTTTAAGGCAGGACGATAGCACCGAAGTTGGCATCCGATTTGGAGAATGAATAAAGGGCTATTCCACTTATTTTACAACAGATATACAATGGTTCCCCAGCTCGAGTTGGAAATTTGAGAATTGTCAAAGCTAAACTGGACTAGTTTACACTGAAATAACAAACATTTATAAATAGGAAGTGATCTGTAATAAAATGGCTCTTAGTCAACAAGTTGTATAAGATATAACTGTGATTATATTAGGCAGTCAACGTTTGAAATTTAGAGAGTGAAGGTTTACCTTAAGATGTTGACATTTAAAGTCGTTAAATGTTTTACATTGTTGAATTGGTGTTTATAAAAGGTGGCCCTAGTTTGTTTAAAACCAGAAAACTAACTGCTAACTTGAGTGTTGAATCACATGCGACGTTTCTGAAGCTAACTTCTTCGACATAAAGCCGGTTGATAGCATGTGCCTCTAGCCGGAGACGGCTAACAGAGGTTCAACCGACAACTTACACAAACACAAACTGGCGACAAGATCGCGTAGTCAAAACTCCAAGCTGTGTTTGGATAAAATACACCCTAGTTTGAAGCGAAACGCCGAGTGAATGTCACATGCGGCTCAGACCTGGCGGCGGGAGCAGGCTAACATCCTTAGCCGCTGGTACTACCTTACCTCTTTGAGTGAAGGAGAGGAACTCTGTACGGAGGAAACGTAGCGGTCCACTTCAGCCTTACTCCGCCTCATGGCTTCAAATGTCAGAGACTTCTTCAAAAGCTAACCTTACCACAGTTCACAGGCGAGAAGAGTTCACGAAATGTAAAAGAAACACTGACATTAACATCACGTTAACTCCCCATAGTGATAATGCGCAGTCAAATGGCAAGCGTTGTCATGCGCAAACTTGAAACAGACTTTCCGACCAATCAGAGCGGAGTATTCTCTGACGCACGCTGACGCACTGTATTTTAAAAGAGATTGAGATTGTAGAAGTGCAAACATAAAATAAAAAGACATTTGCACTAAATTTATGATTGTTTCTGTTTGTTCTAAAAAAAAAAAAAAAAGAAGCAATAAAAGAGTAGGAACAAAAGTTGGAACAGAGTTACTGTTCCTACTTTAAAATGTTTTATCAAGTCTTTTTGAGTTCTTTGTTTAGATTTTTGCTGCCTTCTGTTAATAAATTTTAATATTAAAAGTTCACATCTAGCATAATTATGTATTCAGCCTCTCTGGATCATTTTTTTTGTCCGTTTTGCATTTCTAGTTTTGAAATGTATTTAGGTCTGGACTTTGTGATATTCTAATATGTAAATACGCCTCCATCTTCTTATGTGGACAAAAGAATATACTCACCAAATTCTATAGGATTTAAATTTATTTGCACCACAGTAAAATAAACATGCAATATATTTGATTTAGCAAATATAAGAGTCAGTTTATTTTGTTAGAAAGAGATGGATAAATTATTGTAGACCCCAAACTAAACATATGCTTTCATCTTGCAAATTTGGGCTTAATTTAATAAAATTGTGTCCCTACAGCAATAAGATTGAAAATATTTGCTTTATTTAGTTTTATAAATGAATAAAAAGCAGATTTTGGAGAATGAAAGTCTGCTGTTGTGTGAAAGTCAGTGGATGGATGTGGTCGAATTTACTTTGAAGTTAAAGGAAAAAGTGTGGTTTATTGAAATTCAATTTAAGTTGATCCCAAAGAGAAATTAAATTTAATAAATATTTCATTCATTTCCACTGGAAGATGATTTTTTTTCTTCAAAGCTGAGTGCCATCGTCATAGATGTGGTATTCTACATTTTGACATAAAAACTGGTCCAAGAATGGCTCCCAGAGGAACACCATGACAGAATTTCATTTGCCCAGATTTATAATTAACAAATATCATAGTTGTCTCCATCTTTAGCACATTCCCAGTGTATTTATAATAAAATCAGCTATTTCAAACACAACACTAATAGCAAGTAAAACCAAGATAGTTTCTAGAAACATTCCTGTAACTTAAAAGACGTAAATCTGCTTAGAAATGGCCTTTTAAATTATTTCCGTCAGAAACATAACTTTTTAAGAAAGCATCTTTTCTATATAAAAGGTTTCAAGAACATCAGCCTCATTTCTGTACACCTTAAATCCATAGTCCTAATTAAAAAGTGACGTGAAGCTGTAACTAGAAAACACCAGTCCACACAGATTTCAAGTTTGGGCAAATTGTGTTTATTGTGCCAGTAAAGGACTTTAAGCAGCAGTAAAGGAAAACATAAAGCATGCACTTTAGTGTCTCTTCAGACGTAAAATACAGTACGACACAGGCGTCTTTCCATAAAACATAATCTAGTCGACACATGGTGTAACATGGCAAATAAAACTACCCCCTGGAGTATTTATAGTGCTGCTGAAGTTCTGCCTAGCAACAATCAGTCCATTGGGTGCTTCTGCATTACACAACTGTGGAATGTTTTTGTTTTTTTTCACTAGTGAATCAAACTATAAAGAGCAAAGCCTTGCAAGGTAAAATACGGCGGGTAAATAGTTATTTTGAAACAGAGGGCTGCTGCTTTGTTTTGCAGAGCAAGTCTGAGCTGAGGAAGTAAAGAGGATCGCTTTCATTCACTGGACTTACAGGCAAAAGCTCTTAACATCGAACATGACTCTCACATCCGGTCCCTGCACACGCCACAAGTTGTAGCACGCGCACACAGACACATGCGGCAGCAGTTGCTGCAACTGAAATCCTGTCACAGTGGCACCTCGTGAGTTCAGCACTTGTTTTCAACAAAACTGACTTTTACAAGTGGAGGTGCAGATGTTGGAGTGGCTGAACACTCACAGGTTTCTGCTTTAGCATTTATATTATGTATCGACTAATTAAGAGTGGGTAAAAAATTTGGATTTATTTCATTACTATAATTGTGATTATTTTTCATCATCAAGTTCATTTGTATCGCACTTTTCAGCAACAAAGCATTTTTCATTGCCGAATAGCAAGTAGGTCACTGAATGTCTGTTATGTGAGTTAATAATTAGGAATAATTAATATTAAGAAATGCTTGATAATATGTTAATCAATTCTTTATACATTTCTTATTAATTCATGAATTAATAATTAAATACGTCTTAGTTTTTTCTACAATAACAACCGTTATTATTTCTCTGTGAGTATAAATCTAAAAGCTATTGACATGTTTTATGAAAAATTTTAATGAATACTGTAACGTGTCATTTAAAATACTGCGTTTAATTCAGATGCATGTTAGACAAAATCATTATCTGGAACACATTCTCATTATCTTTCAAACTCGATACGCATTTAGTTACATTTAGTTTAGTAATACGCCTGTAACAGTTTATTGTGTTGTGTGTAGACATTTAATAAAATATATTTCTTTAGCTCGTTTTACGTTTATGTATTGTTTTTATTCTAACAAGAGGCAATTCTGGCTTTAGATAACAGATTAAACAACCTACCAGACCAGCTTTTCAGTCTTATTTCCACATCTCTTGTGGTTTATTAAATATCGAACATATAATGTAAATTGCAGTGAAACAAGCGAATGTATAAAGACAGAATTTATTCAAAAAGACACTTGACGAGCGAAGCTGAACCAGTTTAAGGAGGATGAAATCAAGGCACTTTGCAGATGTGGGGCTACAGGTGATCGGGTCGCGGGGTCGGCCACCTCAGGGTTTCATCTCCTTCAGCTGCTTAACCGTCGGTTCACTTCCGTGCAGCAGCTTCGGACAGCTTCTTCAGCCGCTTTTTCAGCTCCAACGGGAACTTCTCGTAGCACTTCTTACACACCGGCTTCATGTCGAACTCCACAAACTTGTTCCTGTGAGGTGAAAACATAACCAGTTGTAGTTCTATCGCAATAAAGCATCTAGTGGTTGTTGGCTGCCTTTTCGGTACATTCAGTAAATCTTTTTGAAAGCAATGGAATTATTGTAAAGAACTAATAAATGATAATTAAATCTTTTCATAAAAACATTTTTTTTCTTGTAACATGAAGACGTTTTTTTCTCGTAAAATTACGTCTTTACGTCTATGACTATATTTTTGTAATTTAACAAAAATTAATGTAGCCTGGCTCTGATATTCTATCTTTCAACACACAAAAAGGATGACTGACATAAAAAACATTTAGAATTTATGTTTTTAGTAAAGAAATGCAGGAAAAAATTGATTTAAAATCAGATATTAGCCTCGTCTGAAAAAAACAGATTTTATTTTTAAGCTACATCGCCGAGCTCTAGCACCTACAGTACACACACTACAAAAAAACTAAATCTGAGACAAAACTAACTTACAAGTAACTTTTCAGGAGATTGTTTGAAGTCGAAATTTCTTAATATTGCTGAAAAAGGAAAATTTTCTTATGTAATAAGTGAAAAAATCTCCTCAATATTAAGAAATTGTTGCTCCTTTATGTTGCTGAAAAGTTTAGTCTTATTTCAGGTGCGCTAAGATATTTTCACCAGCAACTAGACAAAAATACATGGTAACATTTTGTGTTTTGAAATTAGCGGACTTCATTGCTTCCTCAAAGTGGTTCTCCTCCTTTTCCCAAGGTGACATTACGCGTCCTTTAACAGGTTAGGATCGGTTTATGAGCTTCACAAAACACGTTCATTACATCTTTTGAACAAAATAATTTATAACAATGATAATTTAGTCTGAATAGTTCTGCCTATTTTGATTCTCCTTTCAGAACCAACTGCCAAATGTGCTAGAGTTCCGCTCGGGTTGCTAGGTGACAGGCTGGGCTGGTCTGGGGTTGCTAGGTAACGGTGCAGCACCAATGGAATCTCATTTAACAAACAGGAGCTTTTTGGAACAATTCCAATTTCTAGAAACTAAAAGCCAATAAGCTGTCAAAAAACAGTTGACAGACACTTAGATTGATTTCTTCCAGCTTTTGTTTTCACTCAGCCGTTTCTGCAGTATTTATTTAATCAGGACTGGGTCCCACATAACAACAAGAGGAAGCTTTAGATTTGCTCAGATGATGGCAGAAAGCTGCCGGATGTGATTACGGATTTACTCCTAACACCAGACAAACCCGGGGGTGTGGGGGGGGGGGGGGGACCAGGAAACAAAGCATTCCCTTCAGCCTGCGACTGATTCTGATTCTGCTGTTTGCACAGCAAGTTCTGGTCCAAACGCTGATCTTCATTTCCTGCTTAATGGCGGTCACGTGCGGGAAAAACATTTCAGTATTACGTCACTCAACTAAGCCAAATCTCTGCTTCAATGAGTGTTAGGGAGGTTTAAGAGTTAAATATTGCCAGAAAAGCAGAAAACTGAAGGAAGAGCAAAACTGACCAAAGGAGGAACAGCTGCAAGGAGGACAGAGAGCAAGGGAGTATCAAAGGCACATGGGTATCAGCGGTTTCTTCTTCTTCTCTTTTGAGTCACGTTCACGTTTAGCCAGCCGACGTCTCAAGTCGTCTGGGAGTCTTTCGAAGCAGTGTTTGCACACAGGCTTCAGATCCACCTCAACAAATTTATCCCTGACAGAGCGGGGACGATGGAGATGAACGGCAGAGAAAGCAGTTCAGGAGGAAAAAGAAGTGTTTGGAGACAGCAGAGAAGACAAAGAGAAATACACAACAGGAGAGATGGAAGAAAAGATAACAGACAGATTAGAAATCAGGAAAGATAAGACTGAAAATAATGATCCAAAGCAGCAAAATAAAGACTCAGAGGCAAGACCGACAACTGAAGAGCATGCAAAGAAGAAAACATCTAGCATAAATCGAGAACTTATATTTAAATTAATGTCAAAAAGGTACAAATACAACCAGGGAGGGTCACATCAGGGTTGAAAACAGTGCTCCAAAGTCAAATTAAATAAAACAATAATACTGGTTTGAAAGCTCATTCTTCATTTATTGCTACAAATAAATAAAACGTAGTCATAAATGTACAGAAATATGAAGATTATTGTTAATATAGGTGAATCTGAATAACTTAGAAAAAATGTTAAGGGCATAAGGGTGTCGGTTTTTGAAGCAGATAAAAATGACTTCACTTGATGATAATTTAAATTCATTGCGATTCATTTTCTGTTCTGATCAGAACAGAAAATTAACAGCTTAATTTTCATTAACAGCTTTATAAACCTCTAAATAAAGAGCGTCTGAGCTGTTTGTGCGTCGATAAAACTCGTAACTTACTTGAGAGTGAGCTTGGTGTTGCAGGTAGAGCAGGCGAAGCAGTTGACACACCAGGCCTTGTTGAGGGCAGACACCACTGGAAGTAAACAATCACAGAGAGCAGATTATAAACACATTATTCCGATTTACTGGACAAACCATAACTAATTTGGTCAAATACATCGATTCAGAATAACAGTGTTAAGGAGAATTTCCTCACCGTCTCCCTCGATGACACGATTGCAGTGATAGCAAACGTCTCCAAACAGCTAAGAGGCAGAAACAGAAGATTAGCAACGTAGCAAAATGTTTTTATTTATTTTGTGATGGCTCACCCAACATGCTGTTTTTGTAAAACTTAAAAACAAAAAAGGGTGCTGGATTACAATGCATCAGAAAGAATAAACCCAATAAATTACAGAAACATCAAACTTCAATTATTGATGATAAAATGGAAGAATCAGATTACTTTTAGTTACAGATTTATTATTAGGTCAATTCTTATGATTATTTTAGAAAGCTATGGCTTAGAAAAGTTGATGCTTATATCCCAAAACACCCACATGTTAAAAAAAAAAAATCACTTTTTCAGTGATTTTCAACCCTTACTTTGGGTTGATTTGACCTGGTTACAGTGTGTTTATTACCTGGTTGTAGTGTGTTTGTTACCTGTTATAGTGCATTTATTAGCTATTATAGTGTGTTTGTTACCTGGTTGTTTGTGTTTGTTACCTGGTTGTTTGTGTTTGTTACCTGGTTGTTTATGTTTGTTACCTGGTTGTAGTGTGTTTGTTACCTGGTTGTAGTGCGTCTCACAGTAAGCCAGGCCCTTGCGTTCGTAGTGACGGTGACCCAGGAAGGGTTTCTCACACTTAGCACACACAAAATGCTGCAAGCACAACCCGAGCCCAGCACACATGGTTAGCGCATAAGTCAGTCAGTGACATAATCACACTCATCAGTACCTTATTATTATTACGTCATACTACGAGGCCAAGAAACAACAAAGTTCATTCCAGATGTGCTGCTGATGCATTCGAACGGGAATATTAATAATAGAAGTTGTAAATTGTTCTTTCAAAATGAGAAAATCACCTACGCTTTAAAATATTCAGCTGACTCAAAAATTGAGAATAAATAAACTAGGAAAAAGGAGAACTTCACAGTACCCAGCAAGATAGTAAAATAAAAACGACACAAGAAACAAATAAATTAAAAATCTGTTTTGTACAAGGTATTTCAATCTACATTTTCTTTATTTGAAACATTCTCCACATTAGTTTTGATTTACAGTTTTAGTTAAGACCCATAACAGAGATAAAGTTGTACAATATATCTCTGTGAGCAATACTTTGGTCTAAAGCATTTTTCATGACTTATTCGCCAATGGATTATTCCTCTACAATGAACCTCCAATTAAATCTTTAAAAAGTCTCTAAGTTATAAAAAGTAGACATTATTAGTCAGCTTTTTATATTTTACAAGAATATTTTGTTGAAATATAGATGTGCAATAAATCACGTGACCTTTATGTCACTGCATGTGAGCTCTATAAAGTTGTGCAATGAAAACACAAAAGAAAATATTCTGTATTTTTTTATTTAGTATTTAAAAATCACACAGGTTTCAATTTAATATTAATTTTAATTTATCTGTAAGTACTTTCTTAAGCTACAGTTGTTTATTTTGGTTTTAGATATTTTTAAATTTACTAGGGCATATTTTTTTACTGTGATGGTTGTAACAAGTAAATTTCCCCACTGTGGGATTAATAAAGTACTATTCTATTCTATCTACAGTAAACCGTGCATGGAGGCTGGTTAATTTCAGTCAGGCAGGGAGACGGGCAGCATTCAACACTCAACCAGGTGCACAGCGCCTCCCTCACCATGTCAAAGTGTCTCTCACAATAGGCACGGCCGCCTCGTTCGTAAAACGGGTGGCCCTGAAACGGGCGCTCACACACAGTACACACATGATGCTAAACATTGAGGAAAACAGAGAAACGGACTGTGAATGTGAAAAACGGGGAAAAAGACACAGACATAAATCTGTTTGTTTAAAAGTATTGACTGGGTAGTACAATGTGAATGATTCTCCAACTTCTGTGTTACTAAAAGGGATGCAAAACAATTCATCAACTTATAATTAATTGTCGATAAATGGTTTATTAGATTAAAATTACTTCCAGTTGATTAACTAAAAGTGTTTGCTCAACCTTCTTTTAGTGTTGCAGTGTGGTCGCCATCCAACAGAGGGCGCCAGTGGTCATTCTTAAATCTTAAACGTAATTATTTTAACCATATGGAATTAAACATGGCAGCTATTCCAGAACAGGAAAGAGGAACAGTCCAGTTTGGGATGCAAAATGAAACTTTTCCAGTTTTGTTTTGAAATGTAAATACATGACAAGCTCTTTAAGTTTTGTTTTAATGAAACGCATCCAGCTGAGCTGCATGGCGGAGCAAAGATGGGACATTAGGGCCAAAGTAGATACAAACAAAAGAAAGAGGAATAAATTTCAACAAAAACTTTTAGATAAAGTGCACATACTTTCTAGAAAAAAGGTGGACATTTCCACAGCATTTAAAGTAGGAAGTGTTTAACTTTTCAGAAATTTCATTCATGGAGCGAAGTTTTAACTTTCCTTCAAGAGCAACCACAAATTGTACGTCTGTATGAACATCTATTCATATTTTATACTTATTTTTCCTTTCAGCAACTTTAGAGATTAGTGTTTTGTTGTATTTTATAAATAGGTCTAAGTTTAATAATGTGAGAGAGCGACAATTACTTAGTCACCATTTAATACATTTGACACAAAATAACGTTAAAATGTAATATTTTTCTCTTCAAACTCAGTATATCATAGAAAATAAAGCCCCTGAGGTTATAGAAAGATGATCAACTCTTTTCATACAAGATAAAATTGTTGTTCATCAATTAATCGTAAGTCGACTGATAAGACCAGTCATCTTTAGATTGACTAGTTAATCAATATTTTGCATCCTTATTTGCTACCTGTTGAATTTTTAGATGGAATAATTTTTTAAAAATCGCACCTCGACGTGCCACTGCTTGCCCATGGCGTTGACCACGCGGCCCTCAATGGGTCTCCTGCAGGCCCCGCAGATTGGGACGCCCATCTTGTCATGGCAGGGCAGACAGTAGAGCTCGCCTTTCAGCTCTCTGGCATCCGCTGTCAGCTCCTTACTGCAGAGATTTCAAACAATTCAGGAGGTTTAAGCATTAAACCTCAGCTGAACTGACATAGTAATGCAATTTCTATTATGTAAAAAAAATATTGACATAAATTGTAAGGAATAGTCACATTTATGTTCAAAGAAGTAGAATATTTACCAAGATTGTCAACTATTTTCTGGTACTTGGGTGAACATTATTCATGCCTACAAAGACAGTTGCCTAACCTTTCCACTAGATGGCAGTATAGGGGTTCTATTCAATCAATTGAGATTTTCTTCAAAATATATTTATAGAAAAACAAAGCAAATATTTTTGACACTAACCCTAAAATCTTGGTTAATATCCTTTAAAATTTGTATTTAAATGCTAAAACTTTGACATTTGCCTACATGCATGAGAATTTTCAATGAAATCCACATTAATTGTCTTTTGCATTGTGTAGCCCTCTTACTTATTTTTGCTCGTGACTGTCTGTGTGTTTACCCGCAGTTGTTGCAGTTGAAGTGATCCGGGTGATAGGGATCGTTCTTGAAAAGCAGCGGCTGCTCGTCGATGATGGCGTGACACTTCTGACAGACATATTTTCCCAGTCCACGGGCTTTCTCCTTGTTGTGACAGGGGCGACACAGATGCCTACAGAGACAGAAGAAAAATAGAGGGGCGATTTTCATTAGAAACTAGGTCTCTTGTGGGATCAATAAGGTTGAAAACTTTAATTTCCAAAGGTTATTTGACTTACAGAGTGATATCAGATGAAGGTCAGGGGCTATTTCAAGCAGAATAGTCAATACTGGATGCAAACCAGTAATAAAGTAACAACTTCTTACACCAATGTTTTTTCAGATACTAGCCAGTAAAAGTTAACACCACATTAAAGTCAATCTATTAATGCGGTGGAGGACATTTAGGATTAATTGGTCTATTCTTAGGAGCACATACTAGTCACATCTTAAACACATCTAAGATCAGCTTAAAACACAGTTTCTGTTTATGAAGAGTTGAGCATCCAGAAGGTATAAACAGTATCAGATTGCACTTTTTAAAACACCATGCGCATCGCACAGCGGATCCAAGAAAATATATGGACACTTTTGACCAATGTGCAAGAGAAAGACGGGATTGACCCGTTTGAGACAGAGAAGGAAAATTATATCAGAGGATGTAAACAAGCTGCCGAGCGAGTTAACAACTTCATTATAGCTTTTCTGACCACGGATGAGTTTCGCAGCCTGAAGTTCATGAATTAATATAAACAATGTTGAAATGGATTTGTAAAGGACTTACGAAGTCTTCGTGTGAACAACAAGGTTCTGGTGACAGGCAGAATGTGTATAAAATAGTAACATACACGTAAGCTACACGTAGGTATTAGCTAGTAGCTAAAAGCTACATTAGCTAAGCTAATTTTGCTAGTTCGGCAGAAAGTACTACCGTAAATATCACTGATATTTATCTTAGTATTACACAGAAGTGGAGTACTCACAAATTATGTTAGCGTAATAGTTGTCATGTACTTATATTATTTGTATACGTTAGGAATGAGGCGAAAGCTAGCTCTTAAGTTTGTGGCTAGTTTATTGTTGTCATAGCAACTCCATGGACGTGTGACGTGACATGAGCACTAACTTTATGTCAATTAAAATAATCTGATTAAATCAATTACTCGCTGAACTGAGTACAGGACTGATTTATTTATTCTCTGGCTCTCCATATGAATCAAAATGTAAATATCAATAATTTATTTTATTTTAGGAACAGCAAAAAGAATTGTAGCTTTTCTGATTTTTTTAAAAATAAAAAGTGAAATTGTGTTTATAAGGTTTATTTAAATTCTCTTGATTAATGCAGAGGTACTTATTATCAGCATATTCCATTCGCACCCACCAAGCTAAATAAATATACATTAAATGTGAGAGTTAATAACTGACCGTCCAGCGTTTTTAACAAATCCAACATCTGCAAGAACAGCCTGGCAAAGGTCACAGCAGAAACACTCAGGGTGCCAGCTGTTGTTCATTGCCTTGATCACACGGCCAATGATGAACTCACCTGAGAGGAGAACAGATGTTTACAGAAACAACAGCAATGAAGTGATTTGGCTCTTAAAATCCAGGTCTGTTCTTATTTGGTTCTGAACAAGAAGAAAGGTTTATGCTCACCACACTGATGGCAACAAGGAGCAAACAGCATCTGGAAGTCATGTTCGCAGTACTTCCTGCCTTCAAACTGTCAAAACAAATATATTACTGGTGTAATTCAAAAGTTTCTCATTTTAACTCCAGCATAAAGTGCTGAAGTGTATTTTAAACAGGCAACAAAATGGTTACATTAAATATTTTTAACATATTATTTATATACATATATATATGCATTCTAACACGTTAAAAGTTATTGACGTTTGCTCATTGTCAGATATGGATATAAATAATGTTGAATATATCTGAGGTTTAAGCTATATTTAATCACAAGACTGTGATATAAAATATAAATAGTAGGGATAATTACGGAGAAAAGTGAATAATTTCACAGCAGAACATCTGAACATGAAGAAGGAAATGATTAGTTTGATCTTTGTCATTAGATTAACTGCAGCTGTGGATGTTTCCTGGATGTCATTTTATCTCTTGTGTACTTACAGTAAGGGAAGGAAAAACTGATCTCCTTGTCTTTTATGTGAATTGATTATTGATCAGGTTGTGTGGTTCACATTAAAGGGCTTGTGTTGTTCAGGGAATGTGAGAAAAATCTGGCCTCGTTTCAACATCTGTACAGAAATAGTTTATTGGAAAAGCAGCTTTTAATAATTCAATACTGTTTAAAGGTTGTGATCACCTTGGTTTACTTCTCAGCCTATCAGGTGAAAACTAAGCATTGGTTTATATTTGCTGCAGAACATTTGTGTGCCAAAGAGTTTTCTACATATTTTATACGAACTGCACATGTTATCATAATTGTTTTAAAATTACAAGAGTAAAGCAACAATATTATGATAGTAAAGCAACAATAACACCAGAGAAAGTTGTCAAATTACTAGAAATAAGTTGTTTTAATAAAAAGAAAGTTTTGATTACCAAATTACCAATCATGTGAAATTCACATTTTGCTAATTTTTACACATCCTTTTGGGTTTCTACTGCTTCTAAAAACAACCAAAGTGCTTAATAAACACACAGTCGTCAATTGGCAATAAGGTAATGTTTTTTTGTTATCATGTTATCAAAAACGTTTAGAATGTAACATCACAAATCAGCAGGCGCGTCCCGTTACCTAGCAACCCGAGCGAAGCCCAGGCTGTTACCTAGCAACCCAAGAACATTTGGGCGGCTGATTTTGCTCTACAACGGCTGCTGGAAAAAGCAAAGCGTTTCATTGTTGATTTTAACATTCAGAAACCACTTGCTGCATTCTTCTTGGTTGTCCAGGAGGCCCCACTTCTGCTTTTCAAATATGTACAGATCTATAGTTGAACATCTGTTGCAGACATTTTCAAATGCGAGTGTAAACGTCTAAACGAGTGTAAAATGTAACGTGTTTTGTTTACCCAATAGACCTATCGAAACATATTCAAGGATGAATAATAGGTCACTTTTAAATAAAATTATTTAAAAACTGCTTTTTGTATTTACTTTTGTCTGATATAAAAATTTGTTGGGTGATCAAAAACATTTAAGTGTGACAAAAAAAAAAACTAAAACATAAATCTATTTAATTTTACAGCTCCATAAAAACACACATGCAGAGCAGATAGGAAGTGTGCGACACAGCATCTGCTGATTTAGTGTCAGGGAGAGCTCACATCTAAGAGTTATTGCCTCATGCATGTTTTTATTAATTTATCAGGGAACTTAAAGTTACCTCATAGAAGAGTCCCTCTGGGAACTGCTGGAAACACTGCGCGCAGACGAAGCACTGCTCATGGTAAAGCTCCCCGTTGCTGTTCACTATCTTTTCCGCCGGCGCGAAGCGGCTCTTGCAACGTTCACACATGGCGTTGGCCAGGGCGTTGGCCATGTTGCTGAAGACAAACATAAAAAAAAGAAAATCAGGACAAAATGCACTGAAATCATGCAAAAAGGGCATAATTGAAATAAAAATGAATGATTTATCACGGTTTATAGGTTTGGTGTAAGTTGATTTAACCCAGGTGTAAACAAAGTTTGGATAGGACAATAACTTGGGTCACGCCAGAACACACAAAACAATGTTTAAAAGGTTGTTGCCACATTTCCCACAGAATGATAACAGCTGGAAGATTAAACTGAGAGAGACAGCAGAGAGGGAACATGTGATGTAAGAGTTTCCAGGTTTATTTAGGTTCTGATTCATCCGGGTGGGAGGCTCAGCGAGGAGTAAAACCTGCGTGTTGTTCTTCTGGCACAGCAAGAAGCTGCTGCTAATCAAATCTGAGGTATGAGGACAAACATTGGTTTTTAAATTGGATTTAAGATTACATGACAGGGAATAAACAACATGTGGAAGATTAACGTTGATCAGATAAAATATTTTTATCACTGTAAAATATGTTCGGTAATATATCAACAGGGATGGGTGTAATATTTTATGACATTTAGAAATAAAAATCTCAAACTATGAGACAAGAAACAAGCCCAACAAGTATGAACTCAAGTTATGTCTCTTTTCAGTTGGTAGTAAAACAAACAGAGTGGATGAAGTTGAATGTTAAATAAAATAAGTAAGGATTCCAGATCGAAGTCCTGGTTCATGCATTTTGTTCTTGCGTTTCTGTGAACAGGTTTTTCTCTGACATACTGGTTGCTTGTTCTTTTGTTTTTTTAAAAAACCTGTTTGAAATACATAATTAAAAATAGAAATACATAAATAACTCTGGATGACTTTTGTTCATTTAAGATTTTTGTTTACATGGCTTTGAATTTACTATCACAATATCACTATACACAATACGCTTTTTGCTTAATTGCATTAAGCTGATGTTTTTTTAGCTAACATGGACTCAGACTCTATGTCTGTAATATAAAACATAACAATAGTTGTGTAACATGTTTTATGGAGGTAAAGAGGTGGTAAAATTATTTAAAAAAAAAAAAGTTTGAAATGCCAAAACAGCAGAACAGAAAGATCAACAGATCAAAAATATATAAAACAACAGCATAAATCAATGATGATCTTGATGAATCAAATAAAATAAACTTTGATTTTATTACTGTAAAAAAGAAAAACAGGCTTTGGATTTTCTCAGTGTTGGGGAGGTTTGTGATTGGCCAACTCTATTACAAAAGTAAAATGTTATGATTCATCATTCTGAGAAATCTTTGAGATGTAAATGTTAACCCCGGTAGGAGGGTTTTTTTCTGTCTCCCATTCAGATGCAACATTTTTATTTTATCTCATGAAAGAAAAAAAAGTTTCAAAAGCACAGGTGTTTGTTTTTTTTATTTGTTTTGCGTTTGTCTCCATTTGTTTTGACTCTTGTTTCCTTTAAAATGTGAAAATGTGTGCTGAGGAAAATAGCATAGAATGTAAAAAAAATACTGAAGCTGGAAAAACTTTAGCCTAGCACTGCTTTAGCCATGCTCATCTTCTTCTTTTGGATATTATCACATTTAATGACAAACTTATTGCCACCTTACCACTGTTGTAAAATCAGAACTATTAGAGTTCTGATTTTGGAGTCCATCAGGCAATAAAAACTGTTTTTAAAAGCATCTGATCATAACTTCATAACAGTTACTAATTATCTTCACATCAACAACAGAAATTGTGCAATATAATTTATTCGCACTGACATTGTGCTTTCTCCAGCTCTTTAATGCTAATATGGTTGCCCAAGTAGATGTTTTGATTAAAGCTGCATGATATTAGGAAATTTTGCAATTGCAATGTCAATCATGAGCACAAAGGGCTATAAAACCTCTTTTCTTATAAGAACTTTCATTACAAAACAAGAGATGACCTTTGATAATGGTGACATTAAATCTAAATACTTGAATGCTTGTAATAAGAATATAAAATCCAGATAGATGTCCCTCCTCTGCAGTTTAATACCCGACAAGCTCAATGTAGGTAGAAATATGAAGCAGGGAGAGATGATGATATGAAAAACGCAGAGAAAGGGGAATTGGAGGAACAATCCTGGCTTTCCTGCTTTCCAAAAGGTCAAAATAGCACCGAGTGTGAAGGCAACAACATAAACACACAAGACCACGGAGTATCATGACAAAGTGAAACCATCTGGTAATTTTTACTTAGTTATGCTGACTTTATCTCAAGACGTCCAAAAGCACAATTCATTTGTTCTCATTTTTGGGTTATGCTCTAAACATCAACATGTAAACAACGGCAGCTTTATGAAGTATTTATTGTATCATACACCTTGTATTAAAAGGGTTTTTAGCTGGCATGCTCTGTAAAAATACCACATTGAGGCAAGATGTGTCCAGTCTGCAGCGGGATTATCACATACACATTTTTCTTCTGGCCCGTTTGGACTGATATCAAACACACTGACAGCCCTGCCCTGTCCGAAGGATTTGTGTGAGGAAGTGATACATCCCTCAGGCATTTCCACCCTCATATCTGCCTTTAACAGCACCCATGGCCAAACTGAACACATTTATATAGCTTGGGAAAGAAAGGCCTTTTCTAATTAAATTTAATCCAATCTCTTGGCTTTGTTTTTGTTGGGATCTGCTCAAAAGCTGCTTTCATGAGTCTAAATTAAATTCATACATGAGGTAGAGAAAGAAAGCAAAGAGTTATGTTCTCACAACTCTAAAGACTGGCACCTGGAAAGAGTTTACAAGGTAACAGGAAGTAAAAAGCCTACATAGAGCTTTGCTTTGTAACGTATCCATGTGTTTTCTTTTTTGGTTCATGTATTTGTATAAACAATATGCTGCATCAACAGGAGGAATAAAAAAGAGATGAAGCAGCAAGAAAAAGCATGAGAGAAGCACCTTCTTGAAGCAAAAACTTGTTCAGCCTAAATTCCCATATGGCATCAGTATGTCATTCTTTTACGCTTTGAACTTTTGAGTTGCAGTAAAGTCAGCACATTGTCCAATTGTAATTACTGCTTTTCTGCTTTGTGAAGACAGTATGGGTGAACATTTGCTCCTCCAGATTCACATATCAGCTGAAATGCATTTCCAGGGGTCTAAAAAATGTTTAAACCAAATACCTTCAGCAGTTAGAAATCGTAAGTTATGGGCTAATAACAGCGCTAACTGTTAGCGCACAATCACTTCACCTAAATTAATTTTTCCAGATAAATTCTAAAGGCAGATATAATTTGAACTGAAGTTAGCGCTTTAGCATTAGCTCCCACTAAATGTGGGTGTAGTTCTTTAGTGCTTTAAGGTTAGTGCAACTAACCTTTTAGTAGCGTGCCTGCTTCAGCAAATTATACATTTTTATTTCAGGTAACGTTGTGATGTTGCTAAAAGTGCAAAAAGTAATTTCTTTTCCATCTTTTTAGATAACTATGATTGTTTAGGATGTCAGAACAAACAAAACCAAAAAGAGCATAAATACCGCTCTTAAAAAATTCTACAACTGCCCACAATTACTGTGAATAACCACTTGATCGCTCAATGTAACTTCTTCCAAAACTGCAAATAATTGGTTGTTTACAATTTGAGCTACCCTCGTTACATCACAAAATGACCCAATTCTACAATGCTGTGCATTTTGTAGTAGTTTGTGAGAAATATATATTGTTAAAAACACAGTAGTTTGTTTTTCTAATGAGGTCTTGGGTTTATTGTGAATCAGACTCTTTAAGTATTAGTAGGGGAATATTATGTTTTGCTGCAGGAGGGAATGATGCACTCTAAAAAATGGATGGCATAGTGAGAAAAGAACATTTTATGATAATATTGAGGCAGGAAAACAATCATTTTAAGCACAGCAAACTTCCTTATTGCTACTGAGGTGTCAACAATATACATAGCATTAACTTTAATAACTGTACTTATGGTTTCTAATGTGATGTAATAATGTGGGCAACTGACTTGGACTACTTTATAATCAGTATCATAACAGATAAACGGAAAGCTGTAAAAAATATGCTAGTTGTCTTGTTGCTGTGACTCAGTTAAGTTGCAGTAACTTTAATTGTCAAGTTCAAAACATTGAACATTTTTATAACTTAACTTATTTTTAAGTTCAGTCATCTTTGTAATGGTAGTTTTTTTTACTGCAGCCAGGTTAAAAATGTTACTATTTGTACTAGTAAAATTGGTAATATCACCAATTTTCTGACTAATAATAGTAATTAAGTACCTGATGGTCGTTACCTCACTCATAATTTAAATGATCTCCTCAAAAAGCTTTGATCCAAATCCTGCAGGTGACCTAATGCCCATGCTTTCCTGCATCAGGTGATAAACTAAGACAGCTTAGAAATACAGTACGTATATTTAGCTCTGCTGTCTCTCAAGCACACATATTTTGAATGCCAGCTGGCATATGCCATTTTGTATAACAACTCCCCGGCTGCTTGGCACGAAAATAGCCCTCCCTGTGCGTTCCCTCCTGTAGCGTTCACAGATATCTCTGCACAAACAGCAGCTTGAGCTAATCAGACTGTCCGCTCCAGCTCCATGGAGGAATTCCTCACATTCTGTAACCCTGCAGTCAGATCAGACTTCAGCTAATAAAGTGACGGCAAATACGACCTCGACATTCTTTACCTTATGAATATATAAAAAAGGTGGATTTGATGTAATACCAATTAACTGTTTTCATCAGCAAGAAGAAAGTTTTACTACTTTTCATATAAATCCACATTTGTGGTTTAAAATAAAACTTTCACCCACCAGATTTGTGGAATTTCTGTGCCAATTTTCAACCAGTACTTACAAGCGAGCATAAAAGTCACAGAACTCTTTATAGACTTTGACGTCACTCTTCCGCCTCTGAGTCTTGGACACCGGGAGCTCAGCCTCTCCCCCATCCCCAGCCTGAAGCCTCTGGTGATAGCCGTTCATCTCTCCGTGGCGGATGTGGTCCGGGGCTTCGCCATCCTCAGGTATGGAAGGTGGCACGGCGCGCCCGTTCATTTCCATGCTCATCTCCGGCAGATTGAGTCAACTGCTTGTGCTCAGGGTAAAATCCTCTGTGATCGTTGGAAGTGTTGGAGCCGTAACTCACACAGCAGGAGGGAGAACCGAGGTGCCGATCAAACTGTGCTGGGAAATCTCTCCCTCTCTCTCTCTCTCTCTCTCCTTGTCTCAAACACACTCACTCCGTCACTGATGGACTCAACACTCCCTCGTTCTCTCATTCCCCCGTGGCTCTCTTATTCACACACACACACTATCAGCCTCCCCTCCTGCCACTCGGTGGCTATTCTTGGGCAGGATACTGAAATAAAGAGCCCACCCTGACTGACGCCTGTGCAGACAGAGGTCACTGTGTCACAATGATGCACACAAACACGTGTCCTCGTTTCATTTTTCAATCGTTTCCTCAACTGATTCAAGCTTTGGTGTTTAGCAGCTGGAGCTTGATGTAAACAAGTGAGACTCTAACAAAAGAGCAACAGGCCAAACTAATCGCAACGACTGTTTCATCATCTGGTTGACATCACTGAGCAAAACAAAACTGCAGAAAATGTTTGCGAGCCAGATAACGTCAATCAAGCTCAACATTCTGATTTAGATGGAAAACTTTAAATAACTTTGGTAACACTTATGAAGGACTGACATGACACTGGCATAAACATAACACCTGTCATCAATATTAATGAGTCTCTATGAATGCATTAAAACAGTCAACTTATAAACTGTGGAGTACTTATTACTTTAGACCAACATTTAGCTTTATACTTATAGTATTGGAAAAAACTAGAACAAACTTAGAAAGTAACGTCTACTTAACGACTCAGAACAAGAATCAAACATGGTGAACTAACATTTAGCTTGATACTGAACAAATCTAGAACTCAACCCAGAACAACTAGAACCAACATTTAGTTTTATCAGAACAAGAATCCAGAGAAACCCTAGTAAAACTAGTTTATAAATAACGGACTACTTATTTTTATTCTTATTAAACATAGGGAACCAACATGTACCTTCACCTTCTTGTCTTTCTTTGGTTTTGTTTGTATTTCCTTCTAATTCATGTAAAGCACTTTGAATTGCCTTGTTGCTGAAAATGTGGTATATAAATAAAATTACCTAAAAGTGTAATTACTTATCGAATGACACTTCATGATGACAATACTCATAAACATTCATAAAGACTCTCGTGTTTGTGACAGGTGTTAAGTCAGTCTTATGCACATCCCTTCAAATAAAGTGTTACAGTTACTTTTAAAATAAATAAATAAATAAATGGTGATCAAACAGTAGATTTTTCATGTTGACAAGAGACCAGTCAACATTGATCCTAAATTCAGTTTAAATGCACCATATCTGTGTGGCAAGAACACTCTTCAGTGTGGAAGTCAGTGTTGAATGAAGAAGACTCAAAGCTAGCTACAGTAAAGTCATAAGATTCACAGCAGCGCGCAAGAAGTTCCTAAAAATGTTAGTGTATTTTCTACTTCTCCTCGCACTCAAATCCAAATCCAAGCGTGAAAACCTCTCTGCTTGCTTGAGAATCATTCTCTGCTCACTTGGAACAATGGAGCACCGTCGCCTGGCAACCACTCAGCCAATAGAATTAAAGTGTTGTTCTGGGTGTGCCTGTGTGGGTACTATCGACGGTTTGAGAAACCATCGTGAACATTTGAAAGAGAGCAGAAGTTTTGAGTACAAGAATTACGCGTTTTGAGAAGAAAGACATGAAATCCGGTTTTCAGACTGAAAATGTGTGCTCTTGGATTATGGCAGAAAAAATTCCCCCATACAATGCCTCTTTCTAATAATAGGCAGCTTTAGTGTAAATTGTATTTGTTACATAAGTTTAGCCAAGGAGATTTGAACCTTATACGGTTGTTTTCTCATTGTTCATACAAATTGCTGTTGCACAAGCAGCAGGATATTCGAAACACTTCAACATGTGACCTATTTGGCTGCAATGCCCTCACTGAGTAGCACCTATTTAGCTCAGTTTTAATTGTAAACTTCAACTTTATGGTCACCTTTCTAATAACAACTTAACCCTGTGCTTGATGTGCTTAGTTATGAGCTGTTTATTTCCAGAGTCAGAGCCGGTTCGGCTTGAATACAAGTCTAAAACCCAACAGGGAAACTATTTGGATCAATTATAAAATATTCTAATCCTTCAAAATCCCACAACGCACTAAACATCGGCATTCCCGTAAACCCTAAAATCTGGGTAGACAGACAGCTCTTGATGTGGTCGTGCTCAACTTTCTTCACAAATTAATGACCACTTTGCAAAACATCAAAACAACTCCAGGCCAGATCCGGAAATACTCTCCAGCGAGACAAACAAGCTCGACGCGCAAACGGAGAAGAAGCAGCTGACAAGTTGTTACAGCAGAACGAAGGATTTAGAGTTTATGAAAGCTGGAGTTTACGTCATGATGTCCAAGCCCAGTGTGTGTGTGTGTGTGTGTGTGTGTGTGTGTGTGTGTGTGTGTGTGTCCAGCTGAGACGTATCTCTGCGTGTCTTCATGACTCCACTCTACAAATAGATGTTCATTGGAGCCTCAACTCCAAACTACGTGATGGCAGCTGCTGTTTTGTGTAAATATGTCAGATTGTATACATAGAGGGCCGGCTGTCTCTATTGACACGGGTCAACAAACTATTTTTTCAGCTAAAATGCTGAATTATCAAATATTTACAATTTCCTCTAACTGATGTCAGTAATACTTTAATCCTAGAAGAAAATTAAATGTTTTAACTCATATTATCCAAGTTTCTTCAGAGTTGTAGTGCCTAGCTGTCTGTATTACAACAAATCTAAAGAAGCCTCTGACTAAAGACTGCTGTTGTACAGCAGTTTGATGAAGAGGATGCTCAGGATTATCTGTAATGTTCTAATAATATCCAGAGTTTCCTCTTTATCACATTATTTATCCTTTTAAGTCATTTTTGTTGATGCTGCCACGGCAACACAAGATGGCAGAAGACATTCTTCCACATCTGATATTAGTCTTTTCAGGAAAAAGATGTTAAAAAAACAACTTACATATTCTCACCATATATTCAACATTTGTTTGTTTAGTTTTTTATTACAAATCACCAAAGTTTTGTGTTGTATTTAAAATAAAATACTGATTGCTTTCTTAAAAAATTCATTTTGATCAGTTTGATTCGATATTGATTTAATATCCCTTGAATTAGTTTGACACTGATTTAGTAATAAATAGTATTAGGGCTGCAGTTCATAATTTTAGTAATCAATCATTCTATCGGTTTTTTTCTAGTGATTAATCAAGTATTTGGATAAAAAAATATATATATATTTTGCAGATTTCTTAAAAAATAAACAGATAATTCAAGAACTTTTTAAAATAAGACAGTAAACATCTTATTACTTTAATATAACAGCAAAGGGCATCTCTGCAGCTACTAAATACTTAATTAAGCCATTTTCTGTTTCATTTAACATCAACAGAGTGTAGGCCTAATCTGTTGACTATTTTCTCAATTGACCAACTAATAACTGGAAAGAAAACCTAAAACCAGGTAAACCTAAAACTATCACATTTGAGGAGCTTTTGGTTGAGCAGATTTACAAACTAAAAAGCAAAATGTATATTTTTTTTGTACAGTTTTGGGTTAATTACAGCTTTGAGTTTGTTATTTTTTCAGCAAATTGCATATTTTCTAATCTGCATCCTCCAATTAATGATTAATCAATTACTGATTAATAATTCAGTAATTATTCAGTAATTCAGTAATGAACTAATTCATTGGATTATCTATCAATTATTTTATGTATTACCCTTTTTTAATGCTTCCTACAGCCATTATGATACAGAATGTTAGTGTAAAATAAAACAGTAGCACAATAACACTTACGCTCAATAAACCTGAAGTAAAGTGTCAATAAATGTAAATAATTCTCCTTTTCTTGTGGAAATTGAGATAACATCAGTTTCTAACATATTTAAACGTTGCCATGCTGACACACACTGGACTAAACATTAAATGGTTTCCTACTGGGAACCAGTGATGACTGACTGGAGTATAATGGGCAGAGGGTGGGTACTCAACAGGAAGCTTGATTTCTACTCTGTACTCCACCCTAAAATCCAGCAGGCAGTTATCAAGTGTCCACCCTGCCGTATTGTTCAAGTGGATTTTCTCACATCCCTGTTTACGACTGGGTGAAAAATTCCTTTATATAGGACTATTTTGAAAAGCAGACTCTGCATTCGCCTAAACCAGACTCCCCATGCAGACTTGGTTATTACTTAAATGACTGTTTAGCAAAATAAGAGGGATGAGACCACACAGAAAATGCAGCTATTATTAACATTTGATGTGCTTCCATCCTTCCTCTGCACACTCTGCCGAAAGTGGAAACAAACCAAAGATATTCATATTAGTCTTTAAATGCGGGCCCAAAGAGGCACGCAAACCGCAAAATAGATTACATGTTTTGACATCCTGCATGGGGTTTCTCAAAGCTCATTTTGCTTCTCTTGAAGTGAGTAACTGTTTCCATTCACCATAAAGTTGCGCAAATTGGAATAATTAAAATAAATTTGTTCAATGGAAACACAGCAATTTCAAAAAGGGTTAACTTTTTTTGATAATAAAACGTTTTTGTACTAGGATGAGGTGGTTTTACCCAAACTAGATGCGTTTCCTTTGGAAACAAAACAACAATAAACAATTATAAATATCCACATGAATAAGATATAAGGTGTTGGTAGTTTCTTCCTCCAGCCCACATCACCTCACGACCACCAAGACAAAACAACAGTCAAAAATAAATAAAGCAGCAAAAAAATAAATAAATCTTAGGGACTAAAAACTCAAATAGACCCCAAAGGTTGAAAAAAAAGAAAAAAAAAAGTTTTTCCAAGGAAGAATGACGATATCTGTGTAATACACATATTCACTGTAGGAACATATAAGATAAGATAATTTATTAGTCTCCCATAGGAGAAATTTATCTTGGAAGCAGAGGCGAAACTGCAATACAGCAATAAAAAGCCCAGCAAAAAGGACAGTAACCATGAATACATACATAAAAAACAAAAAAAGTCAGATCTGCAGTACACCCCCCCAAACCATATCCATACACATTTCTTAGCAAGAAATCGAAGAATTGTAAACAAAGACTTGGAATCCAAATGGTTCGGAGAAGCAACATGCTTATTATTGCTGCTGAGACGAAGACACATGGAGAACATGTGTTGATACGTTTGTCAACTTTGGCTTAAAAAAGCTCCAGCAACTGTCAAAAACATCTCTGGGGAGTTCCCTCTGCAAGATAGGCTTCTCTCCAAGTCACTGCAGGTCAAAGGTCAGGTCATCTATGCCACATTTTGGGAATGACTGGGAATACCCTCAACCAGGACTGTCTTTATTACTAACAAGCAGCGTAAGACAGATAATAATGTCATAGAAAAACTGTTTTTCACTTTACTGAAGCAAATATGAGCTGAAGATATTTCATGTTTTGTCTTGTTAACTTTATTTCTGAAGTTCAGGCCTGCAACACTTTACTAAAAATGTTGGTGCAATAAACTTTTACTACTTCGGAACGCTGCCATTTCTTCTTCAGACATTTCTGATTTAGGAGACATATTTTGTGCAATAATTTCCTTAGACATCCAGTCAATAAAAACCAAAGCTGCACAATGTACCGGACAGACCGCAGGGATCATGACAGTTTCAATGATTGATTGTGAAGCAGGGAGTGGGCACAACCGAATGTATTGAAACTCAGTGTAGTAACAGAAGCATTGCACCCTTTAAAACATAAAACTTAAGTTATTTTTAATTGTTATTGGTAGGCCTGTCCCAATAACAAATTTTTCTGGACGATAAAAGTGAATAGAAGTGATTGTGATAAATGATGCTACTGTTGTTTTGAGATTATAATATTAATATTAATGGCATAATAATGCAAGAACCCATTCTCAAAGATTAATTAACTTTTATCAATGGAGCTGGAAGACATTTTAAAATAAACAATAAATAAAATAAATTATGAAGTCTCTAAACAATATGTTCTTCAAAAATAGGGCAAGTTGAGACCAAAGCACCAAACTGGAGACTTTGTAACAGGGCTAGTTATTGGTATTAATTATTAGGCTTGTGTAGCCTCTGATTCAAAGCATGGATAATTAACACATTATTATGCTTTAACTTTATTTTCAAATGTTAAGAGAAGGTTGAGAAAAAATGCAAATAAAATTTTAAAAATGATCTTACTAAAAGAAGTTCAATGCGTCTCCATTACGCTTTAAGAATAGCAATCAATCAGGTTTCTGAGCCTTTTCAAATAAACACAGCATATAAACTCCAGCTGTATTTTAAGGATTAGTGAAATCAAGTGTGCAACCTAAAAAACACAAAAACAAGATAATCAATATAATCACGGTTTTATGCATTTTGAAGCTCTTTAGAAAAGCAATTTGACATGAAACTTTCACATATACTGATGTAATTTCAAATAATCTTAAAAAAAAATTTAAGAAAAGAACAATTTCCTGTCAAAATGCAAGGAGAGAATAGGAAACAAAGCAGTTGAAATACGTCAGAAAGCAGTTCTCATCGAAGCTTATCTTACGACCTAATGGATTTGATCATGCATTCATCATATTGAAGTGTACAGACTCAAGTCACGGGTCTGTTTTTCTCTGCTGAAGGCCCACAAATCAAACACACCGGGTCACACACCTGTTCTCCCAGAGTCAACAGCAGCCATGGCAACACAGACACGAGAGCTGCTGGGGCAAAACTTTCCTGCCCTTGGCGGAGCACCAAGTTCGTTTGCGCTAACACAAGCATGGACAGCTACACGATTGTAAAAAAACTGAGTCACACACTGAACCAGTGACTGGGCAAACACAACACATGACGAACGTTTCTATTGTTCTGCACAATCGGTCTCAAGGGACCTTTTGACCCAGACCATTAGCGGGCCACTTCTACTTCATTTCCAGGGGAGGAACTCATGTGCATCAGAGGATAACAACATCTCATGTTAGATTTATTTTATCTTTAATAGTTTATGGACTTTATGACCTTTAGTTTCTGTTACAGATTTAACTAAAACCAGAAAAAGCTTAAACTGCCTGATACAACAAACATACAGGGCTTCGGAAGATACATTCTTAGTGCTGATGAGTTTTTAATTTTTTAAATTTTACAGGCAACCTTATTAGTATCGTATGTGACGGATAAAAACCAGTCGTTACCTAGCAACAACTGAAACTGCCAGCAGCAGTTGGAGGTTTTTGCCACACTGCCTCATAAATATGGAGGACCAAAACTGACATAATTGAAAATAAAAGCAGAAATCTCTATATTTTGTTTTGTCTTTTCCTTCTACAAGTGTTTGTTCTTTTGTTCTTATTCCCTCGTCTCCCCCTTTTGCTTTTTCTTGTACGTGCGTCTTCTTTGGAGGACCAAAACTGACATAATTAAAAATAAAAGCAGAAATAACACTGTGAAAGGAAAAAAATGAGAACAAGAACTTGAGCGGAAACTGTGGATAAAACATGAACCGTCATGTCACCAGTTAATGGTATTTCAGATATTTAAAACAAAAAATAAATCAAGAAGTATTGACAGACAGATATGAAGTTTTTCAACCATATCATTCAGTACTAATCTCGTCATTCTTTTTTGATAGTTTTCCTTCTAGATCTCCACTGTATACCGTCAGGTAAAGATTTAATGGAAATTGAAGGAAGAAGTTTGAAAGATCTTTAAAAGCATATTTGTGGTACAAAATTCAATGTTTTATTTAGCATTCTTGCCCTTTTAAGTCAGCTGTAATCAACTTTTTAAATGTTTGATTTTCATTTAGTTTCTTTTTGCACACTATGTTGAACCTACTTATTAAAAAAACATAACGAACAAACAACAATAAAACTTCCTTATCGCTGCGTATCCACCAGAAAGCGAAGTCAGCGGGTTAACCGGGGACACCCTGGAGCAGGAGCTTCATCTTTATGTCCACATTCCTGAAATTACAACATTCCTCAGGCCTCTTCAGGATCCGTCTCTGACACACAGAAAGGTGTGGCGAAAGAGAGGGGGTTTCACAAAGAACAGAACATCAGAGAGAGGCTGACGGTATCATATTGTGCAAACAAATATTGCAAAAGTCTTCTGACACTTCTGAACTCCTTTCAGGAGCGTTCAACCATCAGTTGCGGTTCACTGAGCAAACCCTCCACTCAGGTAGCAGCTTATCCGTTCTGGTCAACACGCAGCGGACAGGTGAGGACTTATCTTCAAGGATGTTTCAATTATTGATAAAAACAACTCAATTGTTCAATCAGCTCAACCTAATAAAAGCAAAACAGACGGCCAGCGACCGCTATGGTTCAAAACGCCGGACGGATTCTTCTGACACATTAATTGGATTTCTTAAAATAAAAATATGACACGCAATTACTTTTGAGAACAATAAGATAATGTTGAGAGATGATTAGACGACTCAGTTGGCTTTAGAAAAAGGTAAAGGTTTCAAGTAAAATGAGGCAATAAATCAATGTTATGGAATAATTAAAATTTCTGTTTTTGAGGATTTAATTTCTGTAAAATCTGGATTTTTTTCACCAATCTACTCCTTTGGTTTCTATAGTTCAGAGTTACCATCTTGCGTGTTTTGCTGCTTCTTTTCATTTGGACTCAATAGCTAAATAACTATTTAAATAAGCCATATCTGCTTCACTTGACATCATAAAAGTGTAGGGCAAATCTGTTGATTATTTTTCCAATTAACCAATAAATAACTTAAGAACAAAAGGTAGGAGAATATAACAGTATTTGAACCAGATGGAGCAAAAACTATGACGTTTGAGGAGTTATGAGCAGAACATAGTGAAAGTTTTTCATTTAAAATGCTCTTATTAGTTTTAGATATATTGTTTAGGGACAAGTGCTGCAAATTAGATTACGCTATAAAAACCATGATACAAACTGTTTTATTCAGTTTGTCTGTTATTATGTGTCTGTTCCTATGAAATAAATCTAACTGAATATTAGAGTCTGTATAATGAAGTTACCGATTAATCAATTAGTTGACAATTATTTGAAAACTCGATTAATCACGATGAATTCGATTAATTGCCTTTCAGTATGTTTGTACACATTGGAAGACCTTCATTTTCTCCACCTTTATTTCTAAACAGATGCAAAGAAAATAATCACTGCTGACGGGTCAGAGCAGCATTTCTAACTGGATCCTCTTGTTGACAGAAAACAAAGTTTCTAAAGGCCTCCACTCACCTGAGGCTGTCTCTTGCCAGCCCTCCATAGCTGTCCGGCCTCTCCTGCCTTCGCCTGTACAAATCTGAGTTGGACAACTCCTTCAGCCTCAGAGACTTCATCTCCCCGTCGCTGCTCTGCCTCTCCCTCCCTTCCTTCCTCAGCTGAAACCCCCTGTCCGCTCTAACAGCGACACTACCAATATAAATGTTGGATCCAAATGACAACGTCAGGTCTTGTGCCGCTCTCTTGCTCTTCGTCAAACACACCCCCAGGGCTCGCACCGCGAACACCTATCAGCTACTTCTGGCTCCTCCTCCCACCCACCTGGAGCAGGTAGAGGGGGAAGGAGCCGCAGGAAAGGAGACAGAGAAAGGGATTGTTGCCTCAGCTGTGTGGGTTCACCGCCTACTTCTCTCTCTCTGCTATGATGCGCTCTCAAAAACAAAAACAAGGCAGAGAAAAGACAGAGTGGACAGTTTCCAAAAGTGTCGAGAAGTTGGTTGAATCATCCAAATAGGCCAAAAGAAAACTGAAACTTTTGAGATCCAAAAGTAAAAAAAAATGCTGGAAAAAAATCTGAAATTTTTAATTAATCTCAGAGGTTTTGTGGAAAAATAAGGGAATTTCTGGGGTCAAAATGCCAAAAATCTGCATGCAAAAACTCAAGACATGTTGAGATTATAGAAAAAATAAGGAAATATCTGAGTTTGAAAAGTTAAAGAATTTCTAGACAAAAAAAACTGAAATGTTTAGATTAATCTCGTGGGGAGAAAAACACTGTTAGCAAAATCTGGGAAATGTTAGATTATTCTCAAAAACAGAGAATGTCATTGGTAAAATAATCAAAAGTTTGATGGAAACTCAATTTGAGTTTCTAACAAATTCATCTCAAAATTTCTCAGGTTGAGAAATTTTGAGATTTGATGAACTGATGTTGAGAAAGTGAAACATCAGTTTCACTATCTGATGTTTTAAGACTTTTAAATGTCTTAAAAGCTTCAGACATTTAAGAAACTTTAAATGTCTGAGATTAATTTCAGAAATTTACCAGAAAAGCATGAAAATCAATGAGTTTTAAAAGTCTAAACTTTTCAACATTTCAGACAACTTCTGAAATTTTTGACTCTTGAAACAGAAATGTCCACATATTTTTCTAGAAAATATCTCAGATTGATCCCAAAATCTCTGAATTTTTTTCTAATGCATTTTTGACTTTTGGAGCTGAAAAATTAATTGTTTTTCTAGAAATTTTCTGAGATTAATATCAACATTTCTGAGTTTTTGCTAGCAAATGTTTGACGTTTCAAATTCACAAATCACCTTGGTTTGTGAGAAAATTTGTGAGATTAATCTAAACATTTTAAAAATTTTTTTAGCAGAAATTTATTCCTCTTTTCCATCGACAGTGGCCCTCGAAGGCCTTCGTACATATCTTTTCATTATCTTTCTCATATTTTCTCGGGGCGTTCTGAGTAACCCTGGTGATGTTGTTTAAAAACATTTAGAAGCAGCAGATAAATTAATCGGGTGTTAAAAACTTGCTCTCTGCTCCTCGGTGAGCTGAGAAAACATCTCAGCAGAAACAAGAAACGACTGAAATCCAAAATGTCAACATATGAATAATTCATGGCAGCGTTTTGAGAACAACCGCTCCTCTTTCACTCACACGCAGCACAATACTTTCACTTTTCTAATGACCACACAGCTGAATGTTCATTTACATCAGGGCTGCAACTGTTATTTTAGTAATAATAGTAAATTCTGATGATTAATCGAATAGTTAGCGAAAAAAATGGCACTTTTTATTTAACCATTAAGCTCATTGTAATTTTATGTGATTAATTGCGACAGAGAACGTCTCATCAACAGCGGTTTATTTTATTTACTTTATTCAAACTGATTGTTGTGTGCATTTAAAATATGAACATTTAAAAAATCTTAATACCAAACTTTTCCGTCCTGAAGATGGAAATCACCTCATGATCCCTGCAATTACTTTCCTGCAGTTCATCTCTGCTGAAGGTGCAGATTTAAAGTGACCCTATAATTTCAGATGGGCAGAGTTGTTAAAGCTGTCAGAGCTTCACTGTGCATCACCTTGGTGTGCGCAGACAGGTATGCAGCCAATAAACACATTCCCGTTCACCTGCCTGCCTCTGCCTGCTCAGGATTCCACGTCTCTGACACGCAGCGTGAAAGTTCAACTTTAACGCCAGATTAACATCCCGGAGCAAATCGCATGTTCCGACATGCAAGAAAACTGGCAATTAATTAATTTGTAATCTGTAAATATTGTATCAAAGGAGATGTTAAAATTTGATTGTTTTATGTTCTCTGCAGAGAAAAACAAAGATATCATCATAAACATCCCTGACTATTTCCTTTAGTTTACTGCCTCCATTTGGTCATCTCTGGTATTACAGCCACTGCATCTAATTCAATATTTTGTCTTAAAACATCCCAAAAACGTAACTATGGTCATTGTGCACTTAAAAAGATAGCAAAATGTTACATAAACTGAGACATTTCTGTATCTACTTAATCGAAAACCACAGATATATCTGTTTTGAAAACTTTGTGTGCAAATTAAGTTAAATTATATTCTTTTTTTAGTCTGAAATTGGATTACTGATCTTCTGCAGCCATTTGCAATCATGATTCTGCCGGCGTAAAGCGAACCACGGTGTTGCACTAAGAGGAAGTTCCCACAAGAGTCCGAAAGCATAAAAAGTTTTAAAAGTGACGTTTAAACAGTTCTATAAGCTTGATCTGTGTGTGTGAAATTAAATGTGAAAGCGATTTAATATTGCTTTAAAAAGAGAAAAAATTGTGAATTTCCCTTCTTACCTATAATCTGTCAGAATTTCAGAAAGATGTTTCAGATGTTTCTACAGTCCTGTTTGCCGTCACCACTGACACTCCCACAGCATTTATCAGGGCCTGCATGGCCACATCACTTCCTGTTTGCAGTGGTGTGTGTGAGTGTGTATGCGTGCATGCGTGTGTGTGTCTGTGTGTGTAATATATGACCCAACAGCTCTGTGAGTCTGAGTAAGAACCCAGACAAAAATGTCTCATATTCAGGGTTGGTAAACGTTTTCCAGAGTACAATTTTTTCAAGCGTTTTCAAGGTATGTTTTCAAACTTTTCCAGGACCACAATGAACAAAAGAAGACTATTTTATGATATAACATTTTCCTGTATTCTACATTGTACAGGAGGGAAATATGACAACATTTAATGTTTTGAAAAGTCTGATCCAACACCTGGGCTGATAACGTTACCAAAGATTTAGAATAAAATATATTCTCACCAAGTGTTCTGGCATTTAGTAAAAATAAATAATTTTGGTTATTCTGAGCTAAAACAAGTGAAATTTGGTGTGATTTAACGTCACACAGTGAGGAGATTTAAAATATAAACATATATATATCTTTAAATATCTGTAATCAATGGTAAATCAACTGTAAATTTTCCAAAATATAGCCTTTTATTCAAATGTTATATTGAAAACATCTTATTGAAATTCAAGCCTTTTCAAGGATGATCTGTGTGGTTTTGTTTCAGTCCATTTGTTGGTTTTCCGGTGAGTTTTAAAGAATTAAACGGAGCTGGAAACGAGGAGGAAAATAAAATAATCCAATGACGAAACAAACGAGTGATTCCTAGGAAAGTCGTGTCAGCTGGAAACATTTCATTTGAAGGCATAATGATTCATTTATTATTATGTTGCAGGATGTACAGAAGATGTTCATGTTGATTTATTTAAATATTTGTAAAGGATTTTTTAAATATTTTTCGCTAATGTATGATGTAAAATGTGACTTTTTATTACTCGAAATACTGTTTTTTGACCAACTCTGAGAAACATTTGCAATAAGATCAGAAAAAATTTGGGGATTTGCAGATTTTGTGTGAATTTTGCAGATTTGTAAAAAATTGGAGGGACTTACAGATGTAATTTGGAGTCATGAGGGCCACAAAACAAAGAAACAGTGGGCCAGATTTGGCCCCTGGGCCTCGAGTTTGGCACATGTGATCAAAGCTAAACACACACACGCATGCACGCGCACACACACACACACACACATTTCTAAAATCCTACAGGATTTGAACATGTCAGACAGCAACTCCTGTTATAATATTTTGCGACTAAAAATCGATTATTCTGACGATTCTTCTGATAATAAAATGCCAAATTTTATTATCCACACTTTTCATTTGACCTCAAAACGTATTTTATACAGTATGAAAAAGGAGGAGGAAGAAAACAGTCGGTGTTTGTCACACTGAATGACCACAGAAAAATGATTTAAGTTCATTTTGACATATTTTTCTCTCAAAATTAAAGATTTTGCCATCAACAGCTGATAATCCCAGTGTGACTCCAGATTAAGGGGTTTTCTATGTTTTCTGTGTCCATTCAACGACAAAGGGCGCCCCCTGTGGGTGGTGCGGTGTAAGCACAGTTAATATTTACACACTTGATTCAAATTGAAAGATGCTTTAATTCCCAAGGGAAATTAAATAAAAATAAATAATAAAAACACATTGATGTTGATGTTTTACTTTTAGCTGATGAAGCTGTAAATAATTAAGTTTCTATTTGGTTTTGCAAGAACACTAAACTCAATTTCAACATCTCTAGGTTATTTCATGTTATTATTTTCTAGAATAATATCAAAATGTTTAATCAGCAGGTGAAAATACTAAGGTGTTTTTGCTATTAGGACAATGTCCTGCTGAAAAAGTAGATTGTTCTACAGTATTTATGGATCCATTTTTATTTGTAATAGATACATTTCTGTTAGATGTCAATGTTTCTGATGCAAACCAATACTGTGATCATTATTTTTGTAGTTTATGAAGATCATTAAAAGTCTTAAAATATTTGTTTCTTTATTATGATGACAGTAAAGTAACATAAAATCAGACATCCTGGCTAAATCTATATAAAGTAGTGACCAGAGTTTTGCAGTAAAAGCTTAATCGCCACATTAATTTTTCTTCCAGATGATAAAGGCAACCATTCACTCGATGTCTGCGCTCGCGCTCAAATCCCCCATCTCCGAACTTCCAAACAAGGACAAGTCTGTGCTGGAGGCCCAGACATCAGCCTAAGCTGGTGTTGTATCAACACAGCGCTGGATCAGATTAATGCAGCAAACTCTGGGCTTATACAGACTTGCCTTCAGTGAGAGCTCCAGCTAATTCTGACAGAGAGAAATTCACAAAAAGGAAAAAGGCTGTGTTGAGCGGCCGTCCCGGGAGACCGGACTGTCAGGAAGTGGTTTGGAAAACACGTACTACTGTCCAGTTGCTTTTTAGAGGACATTCCTCAGCAGGGAGGAGAAGGATGCAATGGTTTTTAAAAGAAAACCAACAGATTCACTGCTTTGTTTTGATCTGGGGGTGCAGCTTGACACACAAAAAATGACACTTTTTCAGAAAAATGATGTGAAATACTGCAAGTAACAGGGTCAAAGACAATATCCTTGATATTCCCAACACATCCAGATGTACATCACAACACCAAACAGTGTCACAGTAAGAAGAGGAAAGAAAAGCATCAAGTTTATTTTTTGTGTTGCAATTTAAGACTTAAACAGAGATTGGATTGTTTAAGCAAACTATTATTTGTTTATGTTTTCAAGAACATACACAAATAGCTAAAATTGTAGAGCTATTTAAGGGAATTACTTTTTGATTATTTGTTCTAATAATACAAAAAAAAAACATTTACAATAATGTAAAATTGTATTTCGATTTCTGTTCAAACCATCACATTTAATTTGAGCTGCACTCCATACAAATATGACGTTTTCAGATTTAATTAGCATTGACTAGAATTTATTTCATATGCTTGCATGTTCATAATTTTAAAAGTCTCTTATTTTTGTCAATCTGGATTATGATCATCCTGATTTAAATGTTTGTTTTAGTTTTTTCACATAAAATAAATGCCTCTTATTTGAGACCTTAACATCTTTTTACGTTAATATTTAATTGCTGTTGTTTGCAAAGTTGTAGCTGTTTTTAATTTCATTAGTTGTCGATCAATAGGTTTGAAGATTGATCGCTTTTTAACTCGCATAAAGTCGCTGTTCCCTCGTTGTACCGGTAGGGGGCGCCAGCGTCAAGTTCAGATTGAAGATAAATTAATGAGAACTTAGCTAAAACTCTGCGATTAAACATTTTTCCACCGGACACCTGCGTTCAGTTTTAGCATGGATGCGCATCCACCGCTGGTTTGTTATAAACAAACAACTACTGGACGTCAATTTATTTCCCTCCAGCGGAAAAAATGTTAACTTCTTAACTTTTTCGGGGCAAAATAATTGTGAAGATAAAAAAGCTAAGGAGCTAGCTTACCCGTTAGTCATCTCCGTGAGTCCGAGCATCGCTCCTCCTCGCTCTCTCGGACCAGATGTGTGTTTCGGCCTCAGCAGCAGATGTCCAGATGTGCTCCTCTCTCCTATTTACTGTACAGTTAGAGCTGCTTTTTCTCTCTGGCATAGAATGGCGTATAATTAGGACGGGCCCCGCCTATCTCCACCAACCACAGGACACGGCGGACTGGACTTCCGTTTGGATGACCTTCAACGTAAAAGTATGAATATGCCGTTTTGGTTCCGTCGCTGAAACTATCATTTTGAGGCAAGGACTGAGTCAAATTGAGCATGTGAAAAACAAAATATCCATATGAATCAACATAGTTTATTTATTTCATTTATTTACTTTTAGATATTACAGATGTCAAGGCACAGTTTAAATAGTAAATAAATGTAATCAAATACAATTTCCCATGAAAACAATTATCCTGTTTTCAAATAATGGTTATTGTTCTCTGTGGGATAAGTGAATTATGAAACTGTGAGACCATGATGTTCAATAATCCAAATGAAGCCTCAGATGATAAGTTTTACTGTGAAAACTATTGAATTAGGGCAATTGTAGCTCAAAAAATGATCTAAAAAAAGACATTTTTAAGATCGTTAGAAATTTTCCAGAAAAAAAGGGAAAATTCTGAGTTTAGTAAGAAAGTTTTCTAGAAAAAAAATACAATTTTAAGATTTAAATCAGAATCTTTGTAGAAATAAAATGGAAAATTACTGAGTTTCAAAAGACAAACATTTTTAAAATCCATAAATTTCCTTGATTTTTCTACAAAATTTCTGAGATTATCTTCAAAATCTCAGTTTGTGGTAGAAATTTGCTTCTTTTAACGCTTAAAATGAAACTAGCAGTGAAGCAATTTACAAATTATATTAAAATTCCTGATTAGATTGGATTGACTGTCTTCCTCTTACCAGCTATGCGTTAATTTTATTTTGAAATCCAGAGGAAGTTCATTTAATTTTTTTCTGCGCATCTGGGGGAGCTTTAAAAATTCACTCTGGGCTTTTTGACTGACTTACTGTTGAGACATTTACTGGCAGGAAGCTATAATTCCCACCTGCCAAAAGTAATTACAAGATCTGAGTGTGAACATATCGGCGGCTCCGCTGACATGTTGTTGTTGTTGTCCACTGCTTTATTTTCTTTGTTTTTACACTCCTGCTTTTCAAGAAAACAAAAACTCTTGACTTTTTTCTTGAGCCTTTAAATCCGTACAAATTTCAATATGGCGGGTGTGCGGCTTGCAGAAACATCCCATGGACCCTTTCCATTTATTCTAAAGCACGTTTATACATATGTATGTGAAGAAAAACTTCACGCATGTCTTAAAATGTAAGGATATAAACAGTTGACAGTAAAGAGGATACAGCAGCTCTCTGCAGACGAAACGTAATGTTTACATTACCCTCCAGCGGTATTCAGTGGCGATTATTTGTCATTTCCTCCCCTGACTACGTCATAATTCCAGAACCACATTTATTTCCTTAAAAGGCAGGCCCATATAAAATTTCCCCTCCTTCCACGTGGAAGATGACTCCATAACATGAAGCATAAATTTATCTTCCATGCACACACAACAGGGCCTTACGGAAGTATTAACGTCCTTAAATGTGTTTTATTTCGACTTTATGCGACAGGTTAGTATAAAATAATGCAGATTTGTGAAGTGGAAGAAAACAAATGGTTTTCACCTGTTTAAGTCAACAAAATCTGAGCCAGATTAGAAAAACAAGTCATAAGGGGAGTCCTGTTTGTCACAACAGATGTAAAGAAAACTGCAAACGAGGCAGAGGTATTCTCGAACAAAATGTCCGGACCCACATCCATTTCAATATCACTGGCAGGACTTGAAAATGGATGTAAACAGAGCAAATTTGAAGATTTCTAGATGTGAACAAATCCTGCAGATTTAATTTCAGTGAAGAGCAACACTTTTGAGGTTGTGAAAATAAAATGTTATGTACACTGCATGCTTTTGTGTTGACTCCAAAGTCCAAGTAAAATAAAATTAAGATTGGAGGTTGTAAGTGACAAAATGTTAAAAATTTCCACATTTCATCTGCAGATGAAAGTGCGTGAAGATCAATAAACACAATTCAACTCTGCGATCACTCCCATCCTGCTTTTAATCTGCTACAATCAGTTTTCTGTCGTCTTTGTTTTACATCTGGACAAAATCTTAAAAGACTCTCTGATAATCTCTCATAGCTTCTGATAGCAGTAACCTTCACATAATATAAAAGGTAAAAGTACATTCAAGTTGTGGTTGACTGATCCCAAAAGAGCTGCCACTGGAGTGGAAAAAAGACAAACTACAGCATTAACAAGGAGAAAAAATATGCATCAACATTGCAGAAGCAAATCTGAGTATGTGTGTCGGAAAAAATTCAACTTCTACCCCACACCAGAGCCGCATAGTCATTAAACAAATAAAATGAAAACAGCAGTTACAAATGCTACAGTAGAAAAACACAAATACCTGCACCTGAGTTTAGGAAGTACCAGTTATAATTATGAACACAAATTACGATGATTTAACGGAGCTACACTAATAATTTAATCTACTTTTTTTCCCACTGACTAATGTAAAAGAAAACAAAAAAACAAAACACCTAAAGCACTGTAATGATGTTTTTTTTTTTACCACAATGTATGGATTAAGGCTTTTTAATTTTATAAGTAACCAGACTCAAAATGAGTGAAGATTAACACCTTTTTGTTGCATGTTTCTAGTCGATAAAGTGATAAACTGTAACATACAGAAAGATATCCAACAGTCAACATACATGATGGCAGTCACTGAAAGAAACTGCAAACAGAAATGTGATTTGTGAAAACTTGTCAGTTAATAAAGTGAGTAAAATACAATGTACATAAGCAGAGGACTCAAATCTTCTTTTTAACCCAAGGATTTAAACATCCGTCATTTAAGTCACGTTATGTCAGGCTACATTTATCTTCTTAAATAACCCTTAATCATACAATTTGTTTGCAATATAACTTTTTTTTTTTTTCAAATCCAGAAATAAGAAAATATTTTGAAATTGAAGCACGTGATGTGACTTATGCCTGTAGAAAAATGCCCAACAGGTTTCATCTCAACTCAAATCAATACAACTAAAAGAAATTTATGATGGGGAATTTGGCGCGAGACGAACCTTGGTTCCCGAATTTGGACACAAACTCTGGTAAAATGCCAAGTTTTTGTTATGTAAACACCGACACAAACTATTTATGTACTCCTTTTGCCACATTTATCCTTTAAAATTCAACTGAAAAGCAAACAAATGTATCACAGGGAAAATAAAACGGTAGAATAACGTTGCTCCGTAACCGAGAATAACCTTAAATATTTGGTTGAAACACAATTTGATTCAATTTTAGCATTTAGTTTTCTTCCTGTACACACATATCATAATTTATAGAGCATATCCTTATCATTTATAGTGATTATCTTATAACACCATTTAGCTGAACTTGTAGGATCTCCCAGATGTTTACATCCTTCAAAAACAAACAAAAAATATTCCTAACATTTATGGGAGGATATTTACAATCTGAAGAAACAAAAAGCTATAATTCAGTAAGATAACTCTAACTCTAATATCACAAGTAAGGAGACCATGCCCACAGTGAAACATGGTGGTGGCAGCATCATGATCTGGGATTACTTCTCGAATGGAATGGAGTTTTAATTAAATTAACTGAATTCCAAAAACCAGTCAGTTTTGTCTCAAGTGTCTGCCACAAAGCTAAAGGTTAAGAATTTAGGGATTTAATATTCAGCGTCACAGTGAGTCCAGCCATGAATACAAATGGCTTCAAAAGCAGGACATTTAAATTAGCCAGACTCCAGATTTAATCCTAATTTCAATAGATAATCTATTAGCTCACCAAAACAGGGCTATGGACTAGAAATAGCGTCACAATGTGGTAGATTTAGAGATATTTTGCAGGGTACAGTGGGCAAGTAAAACCAGATAATTCTACTAAAGAAAACTGAATGCTAACTGCATTAAATGGTGTTTCAATAAAGTTCTGTTCTAACATAACCGCTAGAAAATATGTGGAAAAGATTTGAAATTATTTATGAGTCATATTTTTCTTACATCACAAAAACCTGGCAGTTTAACAAGCCTGTGTCGATCTCAGAGAAGCAGTGTTTGTACCGAATGCTCTGCAAAAGTAAATGAAGATTCTTGTTTCCATTATCTCTCTCTAGAAAACACTATTTTACATACATTCTGTGGTCCTGCCTGTTTTGTCCCAATAACGCGTTAATGCCCCAGTTAAAACCATTTTAATTAGCATCATTGTTACAGAATCTCACAGAGACGGGCTCAGTGATGTCACTGCACCCGTGATTTTAGTCTATCTGATCCCAGACCAGCTGTGGAGGTAGGAGGTCCACCCTGAGCCGCGAGAGCCGCTTCCCTCTTCCTCACCTGAAAGGAAAAGCACCAGCGTAAACACCAGATACTAAAAGTTTTCACACGTTTGATCATCATCAGCTAACCTAAAGAAATTACTTAAATTTCAGATAAAACAAAATATGAAAGATGAGGCTTTTTTTTAAACTTCAGGATAAATTACGCAGACTTGTACCTTGTGCGATTGCAGCCAGTTTGCTCTTCTCCTCTGGACTGAGCTGCAGCATGGTGTGAATGACGGGCAGGAGCGCCTGCCTCTCGCTGCCAGAACGCAGGAAGATGAACTGCAGCAGGACGTTCTTCAGATACTCCAGGTTGGCCACGCTCTTCTCTCTCTCCTGGTTTCGCTCGAGTCGCCTAACTTCGCTCTTTAACAGCTGAAGGACGATAAAGGTTACATGAAACAACACGTTCCTACGAGCACAAAAGTAATTATGAATTGAATTAATGTGAAATCAACTGATTTAAGACTCAGGCTGTTTTTTTTTTTTTGTTTTTTTTAAAGAAATACAAAAATGAGCCAGTTTTAGGGGGATTTGTATATGTTCTTGTGTGATGTCTCCTTTAATTTCTGCAACACTTTCTGTCGGTCCATCAGATGAAATCCATACAAAGTATAATGACATTTTTTGGAAGTGACGTCACATAATGTAGGATCAAGCAGTGCAGTTCCTCCTTTGCCATTTGAGGGGACAAGAAACGGTTCTACACCGATTGGCGTAGGGTGTAACGTCAGTATTCTCGCGAGAGTTCAGAAAGAGCATACGTAACAAATATGGCGGCGCCCTCACGGACAGAGAAGCCTGGAGTGAAATAAAAGTGGATTTAAAACAGCAGCTATTGCTTCGGACTGTGTTGTTTAGAGTCATATAACCTGATAAACAAAGTTACGGTGAGAAATGGGATTTGAGCGCCTACTTTGCGGAGCTCTGGAGCGGTACTCCAGGCTATTTCGACTCGGTAATTTTCAGAAGAAAGCTCCAATCTTTCAAAATGCGACTCAGTCGAGCGGGGAATCCAGGCGATTATTTACCTGGTTCGGACAGAACGGGGAGATTGTTGCTCCCACAGCCCGCCAGGTCGCAGCCCGCCGAGGCTACTGCAGCGCCACCCAGCCGGCCAAAGATGTCACCCTGTTCGAGCACGACAGAACCCGCTTCTTCCGGATGCTGACGGTCTTCTGCGGCGGCCAGTTCGTCTTCTGGACGTACCTGGCCCAGTTCGCCTTCACCGGGCTCAAAGACACCGGCGGAAAAGGCCGAGCCAAGGCGCCGCCCACCACCACCGGACTGGCCGGGATGTGGAGTTTCGAGATGAACCTGGGTTCAAACGCCTGGAGGTACGGCTTCACCCTGGGATGCCTGACCATAGGAGCGGGGATAGTCGGGCTCGGGGCTCTGTTTTGCCGGAGGTCCATCAGTAAGGTGGTTCTACATAAGGGCGGCAGGATGGTGACGGTACGGACACAGTCTCCTCTGGGACCAGACCGAGGCAGGACCATCAATGTGCCACTAAATGAGGTGGCCTGCCACGCTCACAGACAGGAGTCCCCCTCGTTCATCCCGCTCAGAATCAAGGGACACCGGCTCTACTTTCTGCTGGACAGAGATGGTACCTTAAACAACGCCAGGCTCTTTGACGTCACTGTTGGTGCATTCAGACCATTTTAATACGACATGATGTGGATTATTTACTGTTCAATAAAATATTTGAAATAAAATGTCGTCTCATAAAGATTCAATTTGTATTGAAACCTTTAAAACCCTCTTACATGTTTTCATGTGTCCAACTCAAGGCCAGGGGGCCATATACGGTCCGCCAAAGCTTTTCTACATGGCCCCCTGGACAGTTTCTCACAATTTCAGAAATTTATGCAAAATCAACAGATTTTGCTTTTCTTCGCACTAATGTATAACTGTGAGTTTATTGCCAATTTACAGCAAAAATGGTGATAAACATTGGCTATAAGTGATTAAGTCCTACCTGCAGGTGGCAGTATTTCTTACTTATATGACAATGCTGTCTCAGCCTTGATGTCAAGTAATAAAAATGTCACATTTGATGTCATAAATAAGTGGAAATATTGAAAATACTTTTAAAGTAGTACCACAAAATATATGATTGACTGAAAAAAAATCATAATCCTGGAGAACTGATGAATGTGAAAAGATGTTCAATAAAATTTTAAGTACTTATTGAATGCAGAAAGGAATTTATTCATAGTTTAACGGTTTGTTAATGGGTTTTATGAATAAATTCTGGCACAAACTGGCCTTGAGGAAATTCATGATTTTGATATGCCCCAAAATGAAAGTTAGACACTACTGGTATGTTTTAGCAACCTTGCAGAAAACTGCAAAGCTGTTGCAACACTGTTCCTTTAAGTGGAAGCTAAAATGCAACCGTTTAGAAAAGCCTTTGATTAAAAGTGAAATATTGATCAACATCTTTTACGTACATTTCCTTGATGACATTTAAGACTGTGTTTGACTAAATGTAATGTTTATTGCTTGTGTCATCATTGGTTACTGTATTATGATTTTATGGGATCTGTCTTGTTGCTGAAATGTGCTATACAAATGAAGTTAAGGTTAAATGAGATGTTCATACGTACAGTGATCTGCTCCATGAGGACAGCGTTGGTGGCCTCGGTTTCGTGCAGCAGGCCGTTCATGTGCTCCATGCTGCGCGTGGCTGTGCTCAGCTTCTCAGTCAGCTCCTCTTTGCTCGGCTCCACCGTCCAAACAAACGGCTCTGGAGATGCAACAAGCGAATTAAACAGGCTTTGTATAAATAAACAGCAGTCAATATAAAAATTTAATTAAATTCATTACTTTACTGTTTATTTATTTACTTTTCTGTGTGGTGGATTTCTTGATCTGATCTGAGCCCATATTTTGTGCTACGAGCTAGCTAGGTGGTATGACAATTTAAAAATCCTTGAAAAATATATTTGATGCTTTATTACTCTAGTAGTTTGTTTTGCTGTTATATTTAAATCGTGAAAATAAAATTATTTTATGCAAATAAAGTAATAAATACAATTTTATTTGCATGAATAAAATAATTCCTGCAAATATTTTCGCATGAATTATTTTATGCAAAAATAATTGCATATTTTAATAAAAATAAAATTTATAATTGTATTTATGAAATATGTATTTTTATAAATATTATTTTATTGATTTTATTTATTACTAAATAAAATAATTTTAATTTCATGCAAATAAATAAAATAATTTTATTTGGATGGATTTTTTTCTTTCCCCTAACAAAAATAGGTTATACTACATGAAATCTCACGAAAGTTAAAGGAGAATAATTGCACTATAAATAGCTCCTTTGTTATTGAATTAAAGTGTATCTTTGTACCACACCCTGTTTGGGGTCTGGGGATGTGAGCAGCTGCTCCAGGGAGGGCGGGGCTGCGGGTTTTGGTGACGACCTCTCAGTCTCCGTGGTTTCCATGCCTTCCCCCTCCTCCCGGGCCATCGACTGCAGATCGTTCAAACCCATCGCTCCCAACCCTGCTTGGTTCTGATCGGCGATTCTCCGCTGAAGTTCTGATGCCAAAGGCCTACGGCTGGACTGGGCCGACACTGCACCTGAGGTTAGAAGACAAGACAGGCTTATAGGAGAAAAATAACACAATAGTTCAGCTACAAAGTGCCAATGATTGTAGAATAGATCCTAAGAGGTTGGGATATTTTTTATTTGGTTTTCCAGAAGACTTTTAGCTGTGACCCTGTGGCTCCGGAGCCCCGTGTGGATTTCTGGACCATCCACACTGGCTCTTAAAAACTGACTAAAAAACTACAAACTGGAAGAAAAAGATATAGCGACAAATACAGCTTTTAGCATTTTTTTTTCATGTAATAATTACATTTAAAATTACTATAATTTTTATTTTGATTTATTTTTTTCACTATAATTAGGTTGAAAACTGCACAAATATCAACATCCAATATAAGAAAATGTAGCCATTATGTTTTTGAAAACGTTTTAATGTTTTTCTTTTTGTTAAAACCTAAAAATAGGAGTCAGTTTGACTAAGTATTTCTCAAAAACTTTGTTATTTTTTCAAAAGGTGAGGTAATATTTGTGGCTCCAAATCCGTTTTATTTAGCTGGACTGAGGGCAAAAATGGCTTTTTGGATTGTTAAAGCTGCAGATCACTGTGCAATTCAGCTGAAGCATCACACAGGAAAATGATGAGAAAGAGGGTCAGTGACTTGAGAAAGTGGGAGGATAAATATGATTCATAAAGCTGTAACTAAAGTGTCTTTCTCACTTTGCCCCTGCAGCAGGTTAACAGGAATAGTGAAGCAGCTGCTGACCACTAGAGGGCCTCGTTGAGACACTGAAACAGGCGCTCATTTAACCAGGATCATATGAAAACATTTAAAAGAAGAAAGAAAATATGTATTCTAATGTATTCTTCTCATTAAAATCCATTTCATTTTAGCTCTATGTATCTGGCAGACCAAACAAACAGATGAATTAAACTTAAACACCCTCAAAGGTGACCGATCATGCTTCCTTTAACAGGTTAAGATGGGTTTATGTGCTTTACAAAAGATGTTCATTATGTGTTTTTTCCATAGAATCATTCTTGCATAATGAGATTTTAGTCTGAGATTTTGAGCTGGCTTTCATAATGAGCTGTATTAGGGTCTCTGAACCTTTAAATAATAGGCTGCTGCTGGCCACACCCCCCAACTCAGCGTTTAAATGGCTGCAAACAGATGCGTAATTACACAACCGTAAATGTTTGGAAAGCAGAAATGGAGCACAACCAGCTAGCTTACTTGTGTTTTCCAGTATGAGGCGGTAAAACCAGCTAACTAAACATGATGGAATTCTGTTTGGGTTGCTAGGTGACGGGCTGGGCTTGGCTAGGGTTGCTAGGTAACGGTGCAGCGGCCACTGAATTGGCTCATTTTTCAGACATCAAACAACATGAACTCACTGGCAAAAAAAAAAGACTTTTTTTTTTTAAGTGCTTGGAGTGTCTTTAGAGGTTACAAGAATTCAAGTTTGAAGCAAAATATTATCCACTCAGCATCCTTCACCTGGTTCATAGACAGAATAAATAAGACTGTAAAGAGAGATATGGATAGATTTTAATGTGTGGTACATGCGATGTGTTATTGCTTGATTGTACCAGTAAAACAAACACAAGCCAACTCAATCCATGCAATTAAATTCAGAAATACGCGGTGAGATAAGCCAAACGTGCCCTAAAAAAACGGGGGTCTTTTATGTGTGAGACACTAATGAGGAGTCTCTCCAGATGCCAAAGGGGCCTGTTTGCCACACTGCGAGGCGGGAACAGAGCCGCGGCGCCTCGCCAACACCTGGCCAAGCTGAAGTGACAGAGAAGCAGCAGACATCCACACACTCGCCTTTCCAAGAGTTTCCTGTGTATTTGGTGTCTCACTGCAGAGGGCAGCTGTGTGGGAGGTGATGAATGAGCTCTGCTGATAAACACACCGATATTTTCACCCCTGTGAGCTCTCTGTGTCCCATCACTCATCTCATGAAGCAGAGGAGGAAACAAGAAAACTTCATAAACCACTTGATGCTTCAAAGGGTCTCCTTAGGTGATCCTAAAGCATTAAATCTTTTGTCTGATTTAACATCAGCCAGTGAAAGACAAAACAGGGGTTTGTAGAGTCTTACTTCCGTAAAATTAAAAATATTTTCAGCCATTTTCAAAGTGAGTTTTCAAACTTTTCCAGCGCCACATTTGGAGATAAAGAAAATAAAAAAGAACAGTTTTAATTCACTATTATATGATACTATGTACGACTTATTAATGTCTTGTGAGTAAAGTTAAAATATAACAAATGTTTTGAAATGTCTCACACACTTGACTGGTTGGAGAGATAAAAATTAATTTGACAAAAAAAATCCCTGAATTTCAATCACGTTTTTTAACGTATAAAGTATAAGATGATCAATAAGTCAGTAGGCCATTAGGAATAATAAGTTTTCATTAGACTGAAACAATCCAAACAAACTGTGTGAAGATAAATCATCTTCCTGCTCAAATTAAAGGCAAAGAATACAAAGAAAGTAAAACAAGCGATCTCTAAAGAAATGTTCCGAGATGTAAAATTTTAGCAATTCTCACAAACTGAAACAAGAGAAGTTCAATCTGATTTCAGTTCAAACTTTTAGGTGTATGTAAATGTCTGGTTTCATGTGCAAGTTGCTCACTACATTTCGCCCGTTTAAAGTTGAGCTTACTGTTCTGGCTCTGCAGGTTGAAGAGCTGCTCCTCGACGCGGCTCAGCTGTCCCTGCAGCGTCTCTACGGTGGCCCGGTGGTCGTCCTGCAGCTTCCTCAGCTGCTCCCTGTAGGTCTGCCGCTGGGCCTCCACCTGGGACAACAGGTCAGCCTGAGCCTGGGTCACCTCTGACCTTAACGACACATTCTCTGTCTGCAACGTCAAAACCCTGGAGGACGGGTCAGAGAGAAACAGGAAGTTAGGAATCTGGAAAGTTTGATGAGGCATTTGTAGTTTGCCTTTCCAAGCGTTGAATGGATTTTATTGGGACTCTACTGTTGATTACTCCTTGAAAAAGTAACTCAGTTAGATTTCTGATGACTTGATTTGGAAAGTAACTAAGTCACATTAAAAGTAACTTTTTTAGTCAAACCTCAGTAGACGTAGAATGAAAAACCAAAGCGTTTCACCTCTCTCGCAGCTCCGCTTCTTTGGTGATGTTTTCCTGCAGGATTTTGTTGTGCCTCTCCAGCAGAGTGTCGTGCTCAGCCTGGAGCTGCTGCAGCTCGGCGACGCTGCTCTGGAGGCTCTGTTGGGTCTCAGACAGGCGGCTCCGCAGCTGTTCAACCTGAGAGGACAACTGCTCCCTGCAGACGACCACACGCACTCGTTTTACTTAAAATGCATTTCTTCTATTTCACGCAAACTCACAGAGCAGAGTAGAGTAACCAAAAACTGTGGTCAAGTGAGAGAAGCAATACTTTAACATATTTTTACTCAAATAAATGAAACTAAATAATATAACTAGTTACTACTCACATCTGGCTACTAATTAGTGATGACTGCATCAGGTGTCTATAATTTAGTTAGTTTAGAAATTATTTTATCTTTTGTCCTTTATTTTATCTCATATTTCATTCAGTTTGCTTCAAAAGTAGAACTTTGGTTACTTGTGTGTGTACAAATAAACCTACCACAATAACAAATTTTGCTGCATAATAAATTGTCACAAAAGTTGTTGCGATAAACATTAATAGTGTTATTTTGAGACCACTTTCATGTAATGTAATGTTAACGGCATAAGTAGAACATTAAATTCTACTTAACATTTAACACTGGAACTGGAAGACATTTTAAATACCCCAAATAAAACAAAACAACAGAGGCAACAAATAAAATAAATTATTTGAAGGCTATGTAAACAAAACTAGTTGAGACCAAAGCATCAACTGAAACGTTTGTCATCCAGTTTTTAGCAACTGGAAATTATTGAGGATGTTTTAACTCATCATGCAATTAATTGATTTATTGCGACAAACAGATTAATCTCAAACTATCCCCACAATGTACATCTATGATAAATACAAACCGCCTCAAACTTAGGACGAAAGCTTGTACCTCACTGTTTGACCTGCCGTTTCATTTTAAAACCATTGAGCTGAACTTTATCCTGCTTAACCTTTTACAATGTGTTACAGACATTTAACAGGAAGCAGTTTTCTGATCGCATCCTGTTAGCTTCTTCCTGCGATTTGCTCTCACCTCTCTAGTTTCCCAGAGTCTCCTTCAGACTGGGCGCTGGTTTTACTCTTCTGCTGTTTGAGCACGTTATGAACTCGAACCTTGTAGCTCTCAAACTCGCTTGTTGTTGCCAGAAGCTCAGCCTGAAATCAACAAACAGATTCAGTGAAGATATGCACAAAAAAAAAATAAATAAAAAGCTAAAGCGTTTTATTTTTACAAAGGATGATGGTTGAATTTGTTAAAAGATGAAGCTAGAGCTTTAGCATTTTAAATGCTGAAGATATATTTAAGAATATACCTAGCGATATATGTGTGTATGCTTTATTATTTATTATTATTACTTATTTTTACCATTTTTTATGTGCAATGCTGGAACAAAATAATCCACCCCAAACTTTGGGGATCAATAAAGTAAAATTTGCTGCCACCATCTGGAAAATTATAGATTTACTCATCAGAACTTCACGTAAAAATGTCCTTAAAGGATTTTTCAAACTATTTCCATTGCTAATTGCAGGTCTTCCATACAGGCTGCTATCAGCTGAGCATTTACACATGATGGATGTCTGACTGAAACATGGTTGACATTGTAGACAGAGGTAATTAAAAATAATTGAGAGATAAATTATGAAAAGAGTCATTACTTTTAGCCTCATCTATCAGCAGCTCAGTTCATTTGTTAAAACTCTTGCTGAAAAAAAGCATTACTTCTTCTCAGCTTTTTTCTGAGAACAGAGCTAAAAATGAAATAATTGAGGGATGAGAACCTTTGCAGTGTCTCTGTCCTGCTGCAGGCTGTGGATGCGCTGCTGCAGGGAGTTGCTGGTCCTCTGCTGCTGCTCCAAAGCGGACTTCAGCTGCTCCTGCAGGCGGTGCCGCTCGGCTGTCAGCTCACACATCTCAATCTGAAGTCAAAGACACACACATGTTTTAGAGGACAAGTGCTTAAACAAAATCCTGATTTGCTTTTTACATTTGAATCAAGATGAAAACCAGAAAGCAGGACTGGACAATAAGACTGAAAAACATATCACAATATAAGTATTTTATGTCAGTCAATATCAATAATTATTGATAAGTCTTTTGCTTTTTTAGAGCATGTCCCCCCATTTTCGGTTTTTGCAGTGTAGCCGTGAGATGTTGAGTGGTCAGAGCCTTTCCTTTGCCTACATCCCCCAGAATGCAGTGCAGTTCTGAATCAGAGTTCAGTGAATATTCTATACATCAAATATTCTATCAGACATATTATCCATTGATATTAATCATGTGTTGAACTCGATATATGTTGTTATTGATTTATTGTCCAGCCCTACCAGAAAGAATATTTTTGTGATACCTTGGAGCTTTCTAGCTGCTGCTGGTTACCTTCCAGCTCTCCTTTCAGAGACGCCTGCTGCATCATGAGGGAACTTTCCTGCATGCATGAACACACGCAGATGACACATTAGTAACTCTTTCTAACATCTTCCAGGGCCTTCTCCAGCCGCATCACTCTATTTACATTCATCAGACATCCGTGTTGCACAGTAACAGGAAATCTTTGGGGATTCGCCAACAGAAACACACACAGACCTGTTTCATGGCATCTGCCAAATCTTTCTTGGTTTTCACCAGCAGCTGTTTCATCTTCATGGTTTTCTCCTCCTCCTGGTCCAGCTGAGATTTCAAAGCCTCTGGAGACACGAGGAAACGTCAGAAGAGAGCAGACATTAACAGCAAGTAAAAACAGAAAACGTGCTAAAATATAAAATAAAAAAATATGTCAAATCTAAACACACTACAGTTGCATATAAGCTGGATATTACTACTGAGTATGTTTACTATTTATAAAGACAATTAGAATAGCATTAAAAAAACTTCTCACAGTTAATGAAAATGTCTGAAATAGAAAAAGTCTGAATAATGCACAAAACTATTATAATAAAACTACATATGTAGTAGCCAAAGCCTTAACCCTTTAGGGATAAAAAATAAAATTAGCATGTGAATAATACCGATTTCCTGCTTGTGGGTCTCCTGCGTCTGGTTTAGCGTGTTAATCTGGGATTTCAACTCTTCCACGCACTCGTCTTTCTCTGCTAGTTTTCCATTGAGTTCTTTCACCAGACGTTCGTAGTCGGCCATCTCCATGTCCAGCAGGGAGCTCTGTTGTGCCTCCTAGTGGTAGCATAAACACACTACATCATGACGGTGAAGAGAGTCAAAACTTTTATTTGGAAAAATTATGTGGCTAAAAATTGGGGTTTTTTGACAAATATTTATCTTGAGGCTTATGGGTCAAACAAAAGATGTTTGTTAGATTTTTTTGCACAAAATCATCTTTAGATAATGAGATTTTAGTTTGGTCAGCTATGCTTATTTTGAGCTCCTATTAAAGTGAGTCGTTTTAGAGCCCCTTGTCACTTTAAATCCAAATAATTTGGTGGCCATACCCCCCAACTCAATGTTTGCCCTCAAATTTGATAATGGCTGTAAATAGATGTGCAATTATACGACAATATATCTTAGAAAAGCAGAAGTGGAGCCTCCTGCACAACCAACAAAACACTAGTCTTTTCCTGCAGCCATTGTACATCGCATACAATGGCGATGTACCAAACATGATTGAATTTTGTTTGGGTCACTCGGTGACGGGCTTGGTTTGGCTGGGGTTGCTATCATATTGGGAGGTTTTTGAATCGGTTCTTTTTCCAAAAAACAATTTATCACTAAAACACATCTGGGTGTCATTTTTAAGTGCTTTTCGGAGACCCAAATGGAAATATAAAATGTAAATGTTTAAGTCCTCTTTAAGCCTATGTTTCCAAAAAGGAAATAAATGCTACAGATGACATTAGGATAACTGCAATAATCAATATATTATGCTTTTATCAAGACAGTATGGACAACATTTGTCACAGCAGCACGTCAGAGAGAAATGGAGCAGCTTTTTCTGTCTTGGAAAAACACTTTTTAGGTAACTTTATACTTCACATTTGGGTAAACATGTTCTACTCTATAATCAAACTGTAAGAATCTTATTCTGACTGAAGCCTAGTCTATTACAGTTAAGAGATTTTTACAAAATCATCTTTTCTGATGTGTTTACAAACCAGAAAGAGAGGAAGTATTCTGACTTGATTAATTGGAAAAAAAAAAGAAAAACGAGTCAAGAAAAAATTGGGGCATCAATAAAATGATTATTTTATATCTTCAACAAATGTAATGTTCAGCAATTAGGCTAACATGCTTTCATTATCGAACAAAAAAATAAAATTGATCCAGACATTTTGATATTATATGGACTCTTCAAAATAAATGTTTGTACTCCTTACAACACAACATTGCTTTCCCTTTTTAAAAAATCTGTATCACCATTAGAAATCCAGTTTCTTTGACTGAATTAACAAAGTGGACAAAAGACAAAGTCAGACCTCCAGGCAGCTCTCAAGTGAACTATGTAGGCCTCCACTAATGGAAAAATAACAGCAGCTCTTTCTGCTGTGGGCTAAAGCTGCTCCGTTTCTCTGTGACATGCCGCTGTGGCTTCAGGCCGGCCATCACCGGCTCCAGTCGACCCGAAGAGACACACTGGGTCTGAGAAACGCTGGTGTGTTTGGGTACCTTGCGTAGCAGCTCCAGCTCCTGGGCGGTCTGCTGGGACTGCTGCTGCTGCCTGTGGAGCTGCGCTGTCAGCTCCTCCACCTCCTTCGTGGCGGATGACAGGTCCTGGAGGGGCGAGCAAACACTTTGAGCCTGTCAGTAAACTATAACACTGCTTTCTCAGATTTAATGATATCAAGTAATTTGATTTACAAGATTACTTTGCAGACATTTCTAATACGCCCACAAAAGATTTTCTGGCCAAATTAAAGGTGCAGTATTGTGTAAAATCAACTTTTTGAGCTTTACATCATGTTATAAAGTTATTTGCTCCTCAAAAATAAACTTGGAGTGTTCCTTTGATTCTGTCATGCATGTTTGACAAATCCTTTAATCTCCATGGCAACAATTCAGCTGCACAAAACACTTGGGTGAAACTAGCTCCGCCTTCAAGGCGCAATTCCTCCAAGTTAATTTCCAAGCTTCCACCACACAGAGCAGCACTTCCCTACGACTCCACTACTCAGCTCCTTCAGACTAGCCAGCAGTAATTAGCAAACACCTGGTGGAGCTGTTGAGCTCATTAAACGACCTACTACTCAGTGCTGCGCTGGTAAAACGTTACTAAAGGGTTAATAGAGGAGAGATGTTGTGATGATTTTCTGAAGGCAGCGTTTCAGAAAGAGCCTCTGTCTTTTAAAGAGACAGAGACCCAATTTGCATTATGAAGTCAAATTTATTTTAAGTCACATTTGACATATATCACTTAAAACAACATAGTAACTTGACTGCACTGTAAAATGACACTATGTGAATGGATGATTTATAACACTGCCCCTTTAGTCTTCTATGTGTGTTCATGTCCACCTTAAGCTTCTGGTCCTTCATGGCTCTCTCGGCCAGCAGGTCTCTGTCCAGGCTGGCCACCTGTTTCTGCAGCTCCTGGTTTCTGGCCTCCAGCGCCTTCACGGCGCTCCTCATGGTCTCCAAACCAGCCTGCAGATCCTCCTTCTCACTGCTCAGGGTCTCCTTCTGCATAAAGGGCCACACTCTTTACTGAAATAAGCTCAACAGTCGGCCATCGGAGTTGGTAAACAATGTTTTATCGTGACAAGATTTCCAGCTTTTTGAGTTTTGTTTTATTGTTTTTACATCATAAATATACAAATGAGTTTGATTTATTTATTTAATTGATTTATTAAATACAGATCCTGCAAGAAACAGAACCTTAACGGGGCGGATAGACGGAGGACAGATGGATAAAAGAAAGATGGGCAGATGGATGGATGAATGGACGGATGGATGGAAGAGATGTCAGATGGATGAACGTTTGAAAGAATGGATAGACGGCTGAATAAATGGACAGATGGAGAGATGATGGACGGATGGATGAAAGAGGTGACGGATAGGTGGATAAAAGGGTGGAGGGATAAAAGGAAAGACGGATGGATGGACGGACAGATGTAGATTATGAGACGATAAGGATTTCCATCTTTTTAATCTTTTTTTGTTTTATTTACTTAAAACCAGCATACATGGAAGTCATTTTATTTTACAAATTCAGATTTAAATCCTGAACACATTCCTGATTGGAGAGCCTGGAAATACAATAAAGTCTTAAATTTGACCTTTTCCAGGTCTGGATAAGAACAGAAAAGAAAGAAACCTGACAATCTTGATTTTCGTTTCCTTGAGCAATACCCAAGATGATTTAGTTTTGTTTTTTTTGAGCGACCAGAATGAAACAGAAACACAAACAGACTAAAGAGAGGAGCTGAACTTCATTCGCTGCTGAGATGTGCTTGTAGTCAAAAGAACCAAACCTGCTCAAACACACGTGGCGTTTCTGAAGAACCACCCGGGCGAATCTGACATGAGCGGCTCTGTGGGGTTTTTTTCAGACAACGCTCAACAAGCTGCAGCCGTCTCCAGGCAGCTGTCAGCCAAACACCGAACTGATGATGGGTAAACTCAGACGTCGGGAACAACGCAGGGATCCCTAACTAGCTTCGGCGTGCGCGGTCCCACTGAGAACCTCCAGCTCATCTGAGACTAAACCGAGTCTCAGGAATCGCAGCAGATGGAGGCTATACCTCGCTTCATTTACCTGCCAGACAGTTATGAGCTTAGAGGGGGAAGAAAAGGAATTATATATACAAAAAACAATTTCTCCCTTGCGCAGCCAGACACATCTGATGGTCTATTTGTGGGATGTATCTGGGAGACGTGTAGCTGGCTAAAATGACTCTGTAAATCATGTGGAGTTATGCTCGTTGGACAAAGTCTCATAGCTAAGATTTACAGGAGGCTGAGAGCATTTTGTTTGTGGTCTGTGTGTGTGATTGAGTGTGTATCCCAGTTACCTGTGTGACAGCACTGCTGAGTCGCTTGGTCAGCTCGGCAATCTGTCTCTCAGCCGCCTCCACTTTCTCCCTCTCCTTATCCAGTTGCTCTGTTTGCCTGTCGTAATCTATCTGCAGGTTCTAAACACACACACATCCTCAATATTCATTACTGGAGGTCGGTTGAACAACTCAGTGAAGGAAAACACACATTTCAGCTGCATTTACATTTAGCTCTGAGACAAAACTCTCATTAGACACAACAGAGTGCTTCCCTCTGTAATGGAGACAGCTGCAGGGCATTTATGGAAACCACTGGGAGCGATATTACGCTACGCCAATTAGCTAAAAACTGTGTTAGGAAAAAAAGGAGATGATTAATCTAATTTGCGAGTTTTATTTTAAGCGTATTTGCATTGTGATCAAATGGAAGAAGGTTTGTAAAGTGTGGCGTGAGTTTCCAAAACAAAATGTCCTTTCACTGCAATTACGGTTTTACCACATCCAAAGATTTAAAATTTAATCCGTTATTTTTTACTGAACACCTCAAGCTCAGTGAGACAGGCTGGAGTGGAGTGAACATACAATCATTTTCATATCTTGAAACAATGGATTATCATCCATCGATTATTGAAATACTCACCAACTAATTTAGTAAAGGTCTAATCATTAACTAGAGTATACAAACCAAAAAAACGTTCATTTGCTGAAAGAACAACACACTTAACTGTACAAAAAGGTGCAAAGGCAGAATCTCAAAAACCGCTGGTGTTTGTGGTTGTAACATGAGAAGATGTGAAAACCTTCAAAGGTTTTGAATAACTGGAAACTTTCCTTTAGTTCATAACATCATCAAGTAAAACACTATTTACTAAAAAGGTAGATGGACTGTCAAACAGTTTCCCCGTCCTTGAATTATTGCAGACTTTTAACAGCACTACTGATACATTAATTTAAATTTTATTAATGCACTAATTTGTCTAAATCCTTGTAAATTATGATTATATTAACATTTAGTGCATCCTACCTTGTATCCTTCAGCTCCATGAATGATATCTTTCATTGAAGTGTTGATCTTTTCCCGCTCCGCTTTAAGTGACGCAACTTCCTCCTTCAGGGTTACAACCTGAAAAGAAGTCCGATAATTTACACTTTTAGCAATGAACAATTATTTATATAACAACTACAGAAAATGTCGAAATGATTTAATTCATCTACAGTTTAAAGGGTTTTGTTTTTTATCCAGAGCCACATCTAGGAGGAGCTGGGCCCTGGGCTTCAGACAGTTTGGTGCCCAACTCTCACAAATTCCTTTTGCTCATAAAAAATTAATTAACAGTAACAATTTCAATTGGGGACCAAAATGAAATATTAAACTAAAAACAAATTCTACTAACTCAACAATAATATTTTAGTAATAATTAAACAAATAGAGTAGTCACATTTTTTTAATTACTGAAAAAAAAGTCAATTATTGTGATTGTAATTTTTTTGCTAGATTGTCTTATTAAAATTAAAGCACCCTTTTTGAAAAACTAACAAAACAACAACTACAAAATGTTTTTAATGCCAAAAACATGAAAGCGGAGTCTCAGAAAGAGCAGGAACTTCTTAAAGAGAAAGAGACCCAATCAAAGTGTTAAATTACAATTATTTAGGAGCCCTTAGACTCACAGCTGTGATGAAATTATTCTGACTACCTCCTTCTTGCTGTTGTCCAGTTCCTTCTTGGCTTTTACTGCTACTGCCTTGATTTTGTTCATCTTCTCGTCTTTTTCTTTGATTTCATCCTCTAGGAGAGGTGAGGGAAGAAGAAGAAAATGTTTTACTCATTTTTTATTTTTTGAAGTCTGCTTATTCAGTGAAATAAAATTGATGAGATCCATGAGCACACCTAATTTCTTGGTTGTCTCATTGGCTTCACTTCCCTCAGAGGAAGCAGATTGGACATTAGATTCCTGTGAACAAAAAAAAAAAAGACAAAAATATTAGAGAGTAAATAAAGCACCAGTAAAATGTATTTCCTTTAAGCACAACTTTATCTTTTTTGATGTGGGGGATCCTAAACCAGGAGTTTTGAAACTTTTTGATTCCATGGCCTCACAAACAGAATGGAAATGTTACAAAATGTGCAACTTTTAGATGGTTTTTTCTCATTTTTAACAATTATCACATTCATTTGTAACATAAATGCTGCCTCGTATCTTTGGATTTTAGTTGGTCATGAGTTCTGCGGTGGTAAATGTTATTATTAGGTAATACATTATGACACGAACAACAGATTTATGAAGTAATAACATGCTACCTGATACAATTCTTTTGATTGTAAGTAATATTTTACTTATCGTCACAGTTCTTGTGTTTTTTTTATGCATTTTGAGAAACATTTTGATGTGTGACCCACCTGCAGAGCTGTCATTTCGTTCTTCAGCTGTGAAACCAGAGCGTCCTTCTCTCCAAGCTTCGTTTCCCACTCCTCCCTCTCTTCTTGAGCCAGGGAAGCTTGGGCCAGGAGCTTCTGGTTCTCGTCGTTAATCTTCTCATTAACCGACTTCATATCTTGGAGATCTCTCTGCAGCCCCTCTACATCCTTCACTACGTCCATGAGGTTTGATCTCAACATGTTTCGCTCCTTTTCCAGGTCTGTGATGTGAGCCTGGAAGTCTGTCTGCATCTCTTCCTGTCTTTTCTCAGCCTCCATTTCTTCAAGACTTCTCTTTAAGAGGTTGTTCTCGTTTTCGAGCTCTTCGACTCGCGTCCGGAGATCTTCCAGCTCCTCCGTTGACTTTCTGAGGACTTCAGATTGATTTTCCTCCAGCAACCTCAGGGAGGCACCAGATTTCACCGCCTCCTCTGTTAGCGACTTCACCTTCTCCTCCAGTTGTTGCTTTTCAGATTCCCTCTGCGCCATGTGAGCCTCCAGGTCAGACATCTTGGATGCCATTAGCTTCCCGTCTTCCTGAAGCTTGGACAGGTCCAACAAAGCCTGCTCCTGTTTCTGATGGAGATCATCCCTCTCCGTGGAAAGCTCTTTGATTCTCAGCTCCAAACCGGACACCGTCTCTTCATAAATCAGAGTCTTCTCCTTCAGATTTTCTTCCGTTTTTTCCTTTTCCTCCTTCAGATGCTTCACCTCGTCGTCTGCTTGCATCCTCAAGCTTTCCACCTGCTTGTTGTTGTCATCTCTGAGTAGAAGCGTTTCCCTTTCTTTCTCTTGCAGCAACGACTCCATTTCTTTCGTTTTGGCGTCATTCAAACTTTGCACTTCGTCTTCTTTGAGCTTCAGCAGGTGTTGCGCTTTGTCCCGCTCTTCAGTCAAGATGGCGGCAATTTCTTTCAGATCTTGGATCGTGTTCTCCTTCATCTTCAGCTGTGAGAAGATCTCTTCGTTCTGCATAGTCAGCTGTTTTAAAGAGGTTTCTTCTTCTTCTGCGGAAGTGTAAGGTTTCTGGCTTTCAGCTGAATAATTTTGCTGAAGGTCTTGGATATTCTTCATCAGAGAGTTTTTCTCCTCTGTGATTTCAGTCATACTCACCCGCAGCTCGTCCCTCTGTTGGGTGAGCTGCTCGATCTCTTCCTGAAGGTCTCGCACCGCTTCTGCACCCTTTTCCTTCATGGCGTCGTACTGCTGGACAAAATCTTTGGTCTTCTCCCCCAGCTCTGTCTCCACGCTTTGAAGTATGTCTCTCATCTGCTGGCACTCGGCCATGGCGTCGTTGCGTTCTCTGGTTAAGGCCTCACATCGAGCTGTCAGCTCCTCATTCAGATTCAAGTCACTGCTTGACATCGCAACGGGAGTTTTAACTTCTTGTTGCTCTTGTTGAAGCTTCAGCTCGGATTCAGTGGTCGGACTGTCTTTATTCATCTGCAGCTCGTTGATTTTGAACTCTAGCTCTTCTTTTTCCACATGGAAATCCTCCTTGACCCTCTCCAGCTCTGCTTCAAGCTCCGCCTTCACGTTACTGAGTAGCGTGAGCTCGTCCTGCAGCATGGTGTTCTGGGACTGAACGTCGTCCAGTGCCGTCCTCAGTCTGCCGAGCTCTCCCTCCTCGCCGCCGCTCTGAGGTTCGGCTTGTTTGCACCCGGACAGCTCCAGCATTTTGGCGATCCCGGCGCCACGACTGGGGTCTTCGTCTTCCTCTTGAACATCCTGCAAGAAGCTGTCTGCAAAAAACAGAACAACGTTGCCTCAAGATGCTGCTAAAGTTAGAAATAAGCCATTATAATACAGTGAATCGTACCCAGACCCGTCACAATAACAGAGTTTTCTGGAAGATAAATCGTCACAGAAATTATATTGTGGTTCTTTTGACACCATTTTCACCTAATATTATGATTATTGCATCATAATGCAAATCTGTCCTCTGTTAGGTGCATAAGTTTATACAAAACACTCCAAACTGGAACAGAAATACCTTTTAGGACACAACAACCAAAACCTATAATAAATAAGATAGAATAAAATAATAAATAAATATACAATAATAAATGAAATGGATTATGATGTCTCCTTAAACAAAACTGCCCTTCAAAAAATATTAATCATAAGAACATTGTGTTATTAATCAATTGCTTATATTTTTTAACCTACAACTAATTTACATTTCTCCATAACCTGTTTGCTGTGTTTATTGGTCTGCAAGATCTTTTATAAAATCACCAATATTCTCTAATAAATAGCTGTATTTATAATGAGATTAAATGCCATACAACTTGATTATTTTGGCATTTTTGCAACAAGTATTTGTTGCATTTAATTTTACTAAAAGTATCAAAATAAGGGGGTAAATACACTTTTTAGACATTTATTTGTAAAATATGTACGCCTTTGTAGACCTTCCTACTGTTCTTTTGTTTTGTTTTCTTTTTAAATTGATTTTGTTTGCATATAATTTTGTTTATTCTTTTATTATGCTGAATAAAGTACAACTACTACTACTAAGTACTGAAAAAAATTATGTATAAATTGTCTTTCATTTCACAATTAATCACAACTTTGCGTTGATTTATCAAATCACTCTATAAACAAAGTATTTTTGTCTAGTTCTACTTCAAAAACCTTACACTCTTGAGGTCAAAACTGATTTACAAGTAACTTTTCACCAAAATATTGGAGCTTAAGTAAATAATTTTTATTTACTTTTTTGATGCACATTTCTCCTCAGATGAATCAAACCAAACCCAGAAAACAGTAACTTCCTTCCTTCTGTTGTACCTTTTGAAGCCAGCTGCTCAGTCAGCTCCTCGGTGAGCAACATGAGGCGATCCCTCTCCGTCTCCCAGTCCTCCTCCAGAGCTTTCATTTCCTCCTCATGCTGGACAGTTTTCTGAACCAGCTCCTCCTTCAGGTTCTCCACCTCCTGCTGGGCCTTCGTCAGCTCCTTTTGGTACTTCTCCTCCAGCTGAGTTGCCTCCTCCGAACTTCTGTCTTGGATTGCCTTCATTTCAGCTCGAAGGGTTTCCAGTTGAGCTTCCAAAGAGTGTCTCACTTCTTCTATGTTCTCTTGAGCACTGGTGTATTCTGCTCTGCGCTCCTTCTCTCTTTCTGTGTCTCGTTCCTCTTGTTCCTGGAGTAATTTCTGGAAATGAGTCACTTTTTCCAGGTGTTTGTTTCGGGATTCCTCAATGCTGGACTCCAGGGTTTCAATCGTCCTTTGGTGGTCTTCAATAACTCGCTCATGTTGACTTTGCAGCAGTGCTAGATCCTCCTGAAAATAATAATAATAAAAAAAAATAACAATCTGGCTTCTTTACAGACACGACATTGCAGAAAATTGTCATCTTTGTGGCATTTTACTTTGGCTTGCTGTTTGGTTCTCTCTAGCTCTTTACGTGAGAGTGCAAGACTTTGCTGGGTTTCAGCTTTCTCCAGTAGCAGAACATCCATCCTTTCAGTCAGCTCCTAAAACAGCAAACGGAATAAAATTATAAAATGTTAACATATTTACTTTTACAACAGATCTGGAGGCATACAAACCTGTATCAACAAGGCATCCTCCTGACTTTTGTCAGTACTTTTGGATTGTTGTTTAAGAGATTCAACTTCTTTTTCCAAATCTGGGAAAACAAATAAAGTAATGTCACAAATTCACAGCCAGAGAAGAATCACCAGTCGTGACTTTGCTATCTACCTGCGCATTTGGTCTTCATCTTTTGCATGGTGGCGATCTGTTTTTTGGCATATTTGATGAGGTCGTCTTTGGACAGGGTGTCCAGCTGTGCAGATGGCGGGAAGAAAAGAAAGAAGAAAGGTAATCTTATGAAACAATGATTCTTAACCTGGGTGTGCTGGTTAGTCTTTGCACAACAGATTAAACTTTAGGGCTGTTTTAACATCATCTTTCTTCTAAGAAAACATCACGACCCTGACGCATGTCATCACCCGTAAATCAATTTGCAATGGGAAATTTAGCTTCTGATCCTCGTTAATTTTAGCAAAAACTCTTTTTAAAGTTACACTAGAATTAGAAAAAGCACAAACTGTAAGTAGCTGCTACAAACTAACACTACTCAGGGATGGGATGGCCAAATCATCAGCAAATTAAGTCATTAACAATATGGTGATCCACAATACAAACACGCTACCTATCATTTAGCCTAACAGTAAGATTTTCCCATTTTTATTCAAGATTATCACGGCATCCTCTAAAAATTTTAAGAAAAGTGTATAACATAATATTATTGTCAAATCAATAATTTCAGCTACATTACTGCAGTAGTGATAATAAACCTCATGACATGCATTTGTTATTTTTATTTTAATAAATGTCAATTAAAAACCTGTATTTTGCAGTTTGTAAGTCCTTATTGCTCAGACTATTAATACTCAACACAAATGCAATTATTGCTGGAATCTGAAATATTTCCCAGCAGCTAAATTGTAAATAAAATAAAGGTGAAAAACCGGTTTTAGAAACAATTATATATTTAGACATGACCTTTGATTTTCACACAAAAATATGTGAAAGAAAGGTCCGGGTCAATTAAAGACACAAATATAGAAAGTTGAGAGGCACCTTTGACTTGGGAGCCCCAGATTGGGAAGGAGTCCCAGCATCAGCTGCAGAACCTCCCGGATCCTTTTTAGAGAAAAGTGAAACATTATTATTAGGTTAAGACACGTTGGGTTCTTCAGGAGAAAAGGAAACGTTTATGTCAACCAACCACTGACAGCAATGTCTCAATTTTGCACAACACTTGTAAATATTTGTCTCCCAACTTAGCTTTTTATTTCAGATAACCGTGTTAACGAAAAATAACTGAGTTCTGGTGTCTGTCACTTCAAGATGCTCCACACCAACTTGTCAGGTTAGCTAAAGCTAACTGCTCGATCCTGAATATTTACCTCCATTTCAGGCGGCTCTTCAGCTTCTCCTCTCTCCTGTGTCGCAAAGGCAGAAAGCAGGCGTCTGACAAGGAGAACTCCAATCCGTATCGAAGATTACGACCAACGATGTAGCGAGTTAGCACGGAAACATTTGGTCTGTTTTGGTTCCAGGGTAGCAGGCTAAAGCTAACACCCGCTTCCGCAATCGTCAACCGGCTGACGTCGGAATAAATTACGTCACGTGTTCAAAGGGATTTAAAAAAAAAATTAAATATATGGAAAATCTGGCCGTAAGATTTTTGAATAATTTATTTGTTGCATAAATTAATTTGATATATAAGGAAAATGTAAATATTTCAGAAAAAGAACCTTTGGTACAATAAATACAGGTAAAGAAGATATTATCTCACAGTTGAGGTGTAAAGACAGTGACATTCTCCTTTTTTAGTAAGTGGAAAAAACTTAAAAAATTGACTGTGTATCTAATAGTTATTTAACCCACTGCATAGAATATATTTCTCAATGGACTGGCCCAATTACTCCACCAGCCCTTCAATATTCTGCAAGGACAAGTGAGTAAAAACAATGGCTGTACAGATGGATGTATTGTATTTACATTCGTTTAACTGTAACAAAGCTGCAACAAAAAATCCAGTTGGAATGTTGAAGGATGAACTTAAAAGTGCCTCTTATGTTCATAAGACCTCTGATATGACAGAATTAAAACAATTCTGCAAAGAAGAGTGGACCAGTAATCAAGCAATGTGAAACAGGAATTATCATAATGAAAATCAATCACTGATTATTGGTTATTTGCTGTCATGTATTTGTGAACAAACCCAACTCAAACACAAAGATTACACCATATTGTAGCCATGGTAACACAACAGTCAAACTATCAAGACAGTTTTTTAAACGTTTACAAAGTAAATTTTGTAATTAAATCCTAAATGTACTTTTTTTTTCTCTTCTGAATGCATTAAATAAAATGTAATAACTTTGTCATTCTCTATAAATGATGTTGCAGGTTTAGATCTATGGTCTGTGTTACAATTAAACCATTTCTGGGGCCCCCTGAATGTCTGGAGGCCCCTGAATGTCAGGAGGCCCCTGAATATCTGGAGGCCCCTGAATATCTGGAGGCCCCTG